>KQ990569.1:90181-132265 GCA_001598015.1 Dorcoceras hygrometricum | reverse complement strand
TATATATATATATATATATATGTTAGTAATAGATTATTATTTAAGTTTGAGATTTTTAGTCATTTAAATATGTAAGAAATAAAATAGTAATATGATTTTATTGAATAATAATTGTAATATTAAATAATAATAGTAATCTTATTATATATATATATATATATATACATACATATACATATACACTATCGGGGCGGGTTCGGGGAGTTCGGAGATGGGGGTGCTATTACCATCCTCATCCCCATTTGATTCAGGGGTATAAAAATTTCCCCATACCCGCCCCGTTTCGGGTTTGGAAAATTGCCATCCCTACTAGCACTCAACCTAGAACTCAGACCCACAATTTGATTCACAAAACAATGGACTCGGCACTAAGCTGGTTGTGCTAATCTAGCACTCAACACTATCTGTTTATGATTTACAAAGATTATTCAATACTACAGTGTGTGTGTATAGAAGATAGTGTGACACAAGGAGTTGAATAAGCGATTTGTGCGTGTGTCACTAACTATGAGCTGGTTCAATAGGATGAACTCTGCTTTTGCTTGTGAAGGCTGGTTAGCTTGTAAGTTCGTTGATTTCGTGATCGGCCAGTAACACCCTCACAGCTACTCTGCTCTTCTATTTATAATTTTTGGATGCAACGGTAATTTTCTTAGATTCATGGACGTAGGGTTTTTCATTCACATTTTTTTTCACCAAAAACGTTTTCTAAAACTCTTTGACCCCCAAATTTTTAGTATCCTAATTTCACACAATTCCAAATTGAAATATCTACGACGACTTAAAATGCATGTACGATGTTCGTACGTCTTCATTAAATGCATTGCCCTTTTTAGCAACTCCGCATCGTATTAAGTTTGAACCGTATCTCTGTGTATCTTGAATTAGCTCAAAGTAGTTCCAACGACTACAAATCTACAGAGAGGTAAATGTATCACATCAAACTGTACGTATTTTCAAACATTATGAAATTCAATTTGTTAACTTGTCCTTAACTCCGCTGGGTTCCTGATCTGGTTTCTTAACATTGAGCTACTTCTCTTGATCGGGTTCTGGGTTTGATTACAACCAATCTACTTTGAAATATTCTGCTCTTGACTCTGTTCTATACTGATCCAGATAGTAAACTCTGTACACATTCCTCTGTAACCAGATAACATAGGTAGAACCATCTTGCTTCGATCTGGTTTACTTAACTAGTCTTCCAGCTGGTCTTGTTATACCACTTTACGTTCCGAGTTGTTCTTTCAACTGTTCCTCATCCTACTGTTTTCTCTGCTCTTCCGAACTGATGTACTATTCATTCTATCTCTGTTCTTCCGAACCTGAGTTTGCTTGGCTGGTTTGTACCTGACCAGCATACCTGAATACATCGAGCTGGTTTTCTTATCTTAACCAGCTTGACCAACTTACCTTTACTGGTTTGTCCTCAACCAGCGTGACTAAGTATCCTGAGCTGATTTTACCTTTACCAGCTTGGCTCTGCTCCAATCTGGTTTCAACGTCCAACGTTGTAAGCTTCGTCCAGATCTTGTACATTTGGCCCTGATTAATCTCTTTTATTTCACCAAATCTTTATTTGTCTTCACCAAAACCTCTGAAATTAACTCTAAGAACATCTTTCTAGAATTTCTAGTGCAATTTAGAAAGGTAATCCAGTTATTGGTCGTGGAATGGATTCGTAGTTATTCGGACTTCAACCAAGGGCAACATCTTCTTTAAAACTGGACTATTCGGATCTGGGCGCCAAGTCGTAAAAGGTAACAATTCTAGAACACCCTATGAATGTGATTCATATTTGTTTATTGTTCCAATTCATATGAGCATGCCCGACCGTCGTGACCCGTTCACAGCGCAATAAAAATTTTAAAACTTCCGCTGAGCATCGGGCACGTGATCCGGATCCACCGTACGCTAATAGTGGTGTCAGATTCTCAAGCTTGGATTAGTCATCCATATTTTCATGGTTGAATTTGAATCAAAACATCGATTTAGAAAAAAAAAATCGTGTGTGCGTGCGCTGCCGTCCGCGGCCACGCGTGGGTGGCGCTGCGGGCCGCTCAATGCTCATCGTTGTGCACGCTCGCATGAGGGCAGATCCCTTGAGGTGCTAGTGGCCATGCAGAGCATGTCTCTGTATGTGCCATCGCGTGCAGTAGCACTTGTTCATGCCAGAGGGCAACGCACTTTCTTTGGGAGATAAACTTAGTGGGATATAGAGTTTGAAGACAGTGGAGATAATGATCAAGATATTCAAGATCGAAGACATGAAAATGGAAGTTTATGTAACAGGATTGCAATTGCATCTTGCTATTTACCTAGGAATTGAACCTAAATCCGTGATCGACGACCATAGATCGCATATCTTTTGATTATCGATCATCCCTATTACGTGTACATATATATATATATATATATGTTTGTTGAATCCGCATATTAGTGAGATAAATTTTTAAAAATAAAATCTATCATTTTAAAGATGATTTAAAATTGATATCAAGATAAAAGGTTTTAGGAATTAAATTGAAAATGTTTCAATGAACTTATAAAACAAGGAAATTTAAATATTGTGTAAAATTATCTATCTTCATCAACAATGGGTGTACGTCGATATTACCCGTATGCATGGCCCATCTCATATATTAGGGGGGCTATGCCTGTCAGAAATCTGTGCACGTCATTGACACTTGATGTGAGTTGGATGGAACTCCCATGACGTTGGCTCATATTATTGAGAGCGTCATGACGACCGTCCATTACAACTCAACATTGATGAATTTGACAAATGATAGGAATCTGCGTCATATTATTGGGTCATTATTGGACGTGAAGTAAATGCATGGAGGTTGCACTTGATGCAATTGGCCTCTACATTCAAAGATCATGGTTGGCTGATATTATTCGGGACCATGATTTATCGATGGGACTCCGTGTACCCACTAAGAAAACTAAATTTCCCATTTTCACTAGAGGATGGTGAAATCGCTAAAATAGTGGGAGAGTAATTCATAAAATTAAATGACAATGTTTTATGTGTTAGTAAATTATTATGAATAATCATTGATGCATGTTTGTTTTATTTCAGTATATTCACGATGACTTCAGGTAATCCACTTGCACTAATTCTCGAAAACAATAAACTAAACATAAGGAATTACATTGAATGGTTGCAGAACCTCGAGATTGTTCTGGCCTTGGAGAAGTTGGTATACATTCTAGATAAAAATCACCTCCGGAGTAAGCACCTCCTGACATCAGCCCAGAGAGCAAGCTAAAGACATGGTGGGACCATGATCTCAAAGTCAAATGCTATATACTAGCATCTATGTCCAATGAACTATAGAGGAGATTTGAGGATGTTGTGCATGTTGCTGACATTCACCAGCAACTCAAAGAACTCTAGGGCGAAGAGGTACAACATTGTCAAGGAGCTCATGATGGGCCACATGCGAGATGGGATTTCGGTCCACGAGCACATGGTTCGCATGATTGGGCTAATTAAAAAGCTGGTGGGCTTGATCTCACCATTCCACATGAACTATCTGTGGATCTGTTGCTCATATCCTTCCTTCTGCATTTGACAGTTTCATGGTGAACTTTATGAACAAGCTGGAGGTCACTCTTGAGGACTTGGTCAACATGCTCGTCATGTTTGAGGGAATCATGAAAAAGGATAGACCCGTTATCTTGATGGGCTCAAATTCCTCTGCAAAAGGGGCCCAAAATCAAAGGAAAAACATTCAGCCTCAACCAAAGGGAACAATGCCAGCAATAAGCCCAAGGAAAAGACTTCAAAACCGGATAAGTCTAAGGACGTTTGCCACCACAGCCACATGACTGGGCACTGGAAGAGAAAACTCAAGGATTGTGTTGAGCACTGATAGACTGGACATTTTCGACGCCTTCTAACTATTGTCTGTGGTTGTAGGTTGTTGGTCCATTTATGAAGGATCAAAAAGATCAGCAGCCGCGCATTTGAAAAGAGACTTAAAAGATTTTCGCGCTGCTGATACTACTGGAGCTGCAATAGCTCGTTGTTCTTGAACAAATAAAATCATCTGAGCACCGTAGACAGATCTGGTATGATTTAAAAATCATGCGAAAAATACCCGAACTGAATCCTATATTTTAAAACAACTCAAACAGATTTATGTACAACATAAATCTGTTCGAGACTTGCAAGTGCTAGTGTGCTGCTGAAATGCGATGCTAAGTATAAGCAAGTGCTGATTTGTTGTGCGTGCATGCTGATTGCGTTGTATGCGTGAGATGCTAAGTGCTAAAGTAAATTCTTGCTGAATGAATAACAGAACACGATACAACACAGCATATTTGTTTATGGAAGTTCGGATATCAACATCCTACATCTCCCCTTCTTCCACCTCGGCAGGCTCCACTAGAAGATTTGATCTTACAACTGCGTGTACAGACCCAATCCCACAACCAGCAGCTGTGAGAACTCCTAGACTCCTCAAATGCACAAACAGCCGCAGCTGTGTGACTGACTACATACACAAGAGTTTTACGTCTTCATGCTTGGACGGGAACTGTGAACATATTTCGAGATTCATTCACACACAAATGTGAATGAATCCGGGTGTGTGAGATTGATACAATGTAGCTCTCAAACTCTCTGTTTTTCTCACACACGAGGGACATGCTCTAACAAGCTAATCTAGACTCAGCAATCGACTCTCGTGAAAAGCTCTTCTCTAATGGCGGTCGATTGCTTCGTCTATCTCTTCATTTTTCCCTCTGTTGGTGCACTGTATATTCAATGTAATTCTACCATAGTATGTAGTTGCACCAACTTAACGAACACTCAGCATCATCTTCTTCAATGGCGTCGCCTCTGTATATATAGCCTCTGTAGAAATTCTTCCCGTTGGAAAGCTTCCAAAAACTGTTCAGCGCTTCAGATGGCTATCTTGTCTTCTTTCCATTTCAGTGCAACGCTCCTCTGTAAAGTACCGACAAGGGAACAGTACTTGCGTCCTTTTCTTTTGCAGGCTTCTTGTCGTTTTCGCCATTTGAATTGAGCTCAGCAGTTGACATCCAACTCTCGTAAATCGTCAACTGCTTCGCTGCTGATTTATCACTACGACTGCTGCGCTTTGCTACTTCAACAATTCTTTGCGCCTGGATTCTTGCGACTGGACACTGTAGCTCGCGACTGAATATATAGCAACAGCTGATTCAAATAAGCTCTCGACTGGATGCTGCTGTTGCTTGCGTCTGGTTAATCAAATGCTTCGCCTGAATCTTCTTGCGACTGGATGCTCAAAAACATTGCGTCTGGAATTCTTTGCGTTGCGACTGGATCTACTGTAACTACGACTGCTGAAATATCAACGCAAAGTCTTCCTGCTGAATCTTTAGCGCAAGAGCAAAACGCTGTCGTATCAACTTATGTAAACGACATCGTTTTGCTATTGCTAACTCCAAATAGCATCTGCTGGTTGCACTGTAGCTTGCGACTGAATATCTCTTCTACGACGTCGCTTCCTCTTGCGTATGGATGCAAGCTACCTGCTGATTCTTGCGTCTGGATGACGTCACCGATGACGTCATCAACAACTAATCCATCTGCTGATTCTCAACACGACGTCGCATCATCTTTTGCTTCGCTTCATCTGCTGATCACTGTAGCTTCCTGCTGAATGATGACGTCACTGCTGATGTCATCTACAATTTACGCTCCAGCTTATATCTTCATTGCTTCAGCTCCAGCTTGCGATTCTTCTTCTTGCTTCTTGAATAGCGACTGTTGATAGATTCATCAACAGTACTTATATCTTTACGACTGCTAACAGATTCGTCAGCAGTACTTATAACTCGAATCTTCTTCTTCTCCAGCAAGCTTCTCAATTCCAGTTCCAGCTGGTTTACTTCGCTCTTTAGCACTTGCAGCTGGTTGTTATCGTTCCAGCTGGATTATCATGCTCCAGCTGATTTCTTGGCCTCCGCCTGATTACGAACAGCTGATCCAACTTTGGACGTCTCCAAACTTAATTCAACTGCTGATTCCATGAACACCAAACCAACTGCTGATCGATAATATTGCGAACCAACTGCCTGGACAAATATAGCTGCTGCTGATTGTCTTCTTCGTTCCTAAAAACCTGTGCGCTTAAGTAGAATTGTTAGAATCACAATAATAGGTTTTGTGTAATTCAAAACTTAATTAGGATCTGTCAAAACAGATCCAACATAGGTCACCAAAAGAAATACTTGCCGATCTACTCAACTTCAGAGGACAGTCCTCATGATCTTTCGACCTGGTGTAGCTCATCGTTTGGGGAAAAATTCGATTACATCAGGATCTTATGTCCACATTAATGATATAGACAACTCCAACTCATCATATGCGTCCATAACAGCCAAGCAACCTAATTTCTTTGGATTCCTCGGGTAAGTCCTATTGGGAGGTTTCCCTTGATTTTCAGATATTTTTCCAATATTTCATTATCTCATTAATTTGTTACGAAAAAGAAAATGAATGGAGATAAGAGAAAAACCGCGTATTTGCCATAGATTTAACCACTCAATGAGTATAGGAGAAAAGGGTTCATGGAAACTCGTGTAAAATGGTTTCACGGGCTAATTTGTGAGACAATATCTAACTCGGCCAATTGTTGAAAAAATATTACCCTTAAAATATAAATATGACTTTGATTGACACGTTTCACCGATAAACATTCATGATGTTGTCTCATAGGAGACTACTCAATCTATTGAATATGATTCATTTGTACGGATCTTCTCCTAAATTGCATGTGGTGAGAATAAGTCTATAGTAAGCACAATAAAATTCACCTAGCTAAAAGAAAGGCAAAATAAAGCAAAACGACTATGAGTTTTCAAAATTGGAGGAAAATGTTAATAAACAATATTACGATGATTTAGTTGTTTGTCGCAAAAAAATCCAAAGTTAATAATGAAATCCACTTTAACAAGTTATACGAGTAAAACCTAAAATAGATTAACTAAATCTAAATGACTAAAATTGTAATTATCCTATATATGCAAATACATCACTTAGGAAAACGAAATTACAATTTTAATTGTAAATCATCATGTCATTATTATTTCTTATTAACTTTTTATAGTTCATATATGTATTTTCTATCATGCATTTTAACTTTTTTTTAATATAAGTCATATTATTCATATCAACATAAAAATACAAAAAAAAAAACTTCTCGAGAAAGTCAACGGAAGAGCTTGAATTGTTGACTACGTTATTTCTTTTTTGCTTAAATGTAAGACAGAGAGGTCAAAAGTCAAATTTGACTTCAAAGGCCCATCCAGACGAGAATTACACAGTTAAAGATCGGCGGAAGTGAGAACTGAGAAGTGAGAAGAGTCATGGTCGGGCCGGGCCGACCGCAGTTCGTGCTATTCGGGTCCTCAATTGTTCAGCAGAGCTACAACGTTGGGGGATGGGGAGCTATCCTCGCCGATCTGTACTGCCGAAAGGTACTGCACCTGCTGCTGCAGTGATATATATATATATTATTTTACTTTCAAGAGTATGCGATCGCTTCATTGATTTTAGCGTAGTTGTTATCTGATTTTTTCATTTTTCTTGATTATTCCAGTTACGTGTATGCTATCCTTGATGAGGTATATTGATTGCGTAGGTGAAATCCTAGATTTTTTTAGTATGATTGTTGGAGTAAATTTTGTTTCTTTGATGGGATTTTATGCGGATCGCCTCATATCCATTATTATGATCAGAAAGGATGGAATCTTGTCGATTTTCATTTTATATTGTCTTGCGGTTATTTCCATCCGAATCTATTTGTCAAAAGTTATAAACTCGTTTTGCATATGCTTGATTATATATCAGAGCATTGTTAAATGATACCGAATGAGGAGAGCATTTGATTGGTTTATAACGATATTATGGTGCTTTTGAAGCAATAGGAAATGGATTATGTGCCATCTGCTCAGTGGTTTCTTGTCTTTCTACTCTGAATTTAAGAGTTTTCTCATAAAAGTTTGCTTTTCTGGTCCTCTTCATAGGCAGATTTAATACTACGTGGATATTCGGGTTGGAATTCAAGGCGTGCTCTGGAAGTGTTGCACCGGATTTTTCCCAAGGTATCTGCCGATTAATCTTCTGTTCTGGCTTCGTTATTTTAGGAAGTCTAATATTAGCAACGCTTTTGAACTACTCACTGTTTGTTGATGGAATGCAAATACTTTGGTTTCAAAGAAAAAACCACATGGTTACCCTAATTCCTACAGTTGGACTCGAAGATCCAATGAAACTCACCTTGGAGCAATTTTCTCTAAAAATTTCAAGTTTCACTCTCTCTGCCTGAGCTTCCAAACTCTGGACTGAATCTAATGCAACCTCTTTATGCGGTGATTTACTTCGTGTGTTTAGGATGCTTTTGTCCAGCCTTCGCTCGTTATTGTATATTTTGGTGGTAATGATGCGGTGCGCCCTCATCCAAGTGGCTTAGGCACTCATGTTCCTCTTCTTGAGTATGTTGAAAACATGAAAAAAATTGCCCTTCACATCAAGGTAACATCATAATACTTTTGTTATCATCATTTGAACCTTTCAGGACATAGAGTCAGTAAGTGCTTATCATTATATTCCTGTACTAAATGAACTTAAACATCCTGAGAGGAAGGATACTAAGTTTTATATGAATTTCCTAATTAGAAGTCTAGAACAATGGAAGAAAGGACATAAGTCTTGGCTGTACCATTTGACGATTGAAAACAGATGGCACACATAATTTATGTTTCTTATTAGGATCTAATCTTCGTTCTGCCATTTACCTCCATTATTGTTCTTTATCTCTACTGTCTGATAAAGAGAAGGAGTGAGCGGCTTTCTGAATTCCATATCTAATCTTCCTTTTATAAGTACATGTTGCATTTCTTCACTCAAATGAATTCGAAATTTATATGTAAAAACTAGGCATCGGAGTAGTTACTCATCCGCTGGAGTTATCTATCAAGAAACTTCATCACACCCTTCCGCAATGTGGTGAAAATTTCTTGTTCCGGTGAATGTCCTAAATACTTTGAATTCGGGGGGAACCATTGAATTTATTATATATGCATAATTTAACTAATTTATATCATGCATTGTGTTCCAACTGTCGTTATTTTAGAGTCTCTCAAAGAAGACGCGGTTGATTTTTCTTACCTCTCCTCCTGTGAACGAGCAACTGATTAACAAATTTTTCGGGTAAATTATAACTTGAATCTTTCTGATTTACTACAATTTCATGTTTGGGACATATCATCTTAACGAACTGGTGAAACCAGCAAATCATTGAGTAACCAAGCTCGTACAAACGACGCCTGCCGTCAATATGCTGAAGCATTGGTGGCACTGGGCAAGGAACTAAACATCAAAGTCATCAATATTTGGACAGCAATTCAGCGGAGAGATGATTGGTTAACAGCTTGTTTAACGTGAGCTTGTCGTCCGTACTATTACGTTTCTTCCCATTTTTCCCTGTGGCAAAATGTTGCTCTCTACACGTCATTAAGATCTCAATGCTAAACAAGATTCAATAGTTTAAAATCTTGTAAAATACCATGTGATACAAGAATTAAGGAAGAATATAGATCTTTTTACCAACAATGCTCTTGTTGTCTTATGTAGAGATGGAATCCATTTTACAACAGAAGGGAGCAAAATTGTTGTGAGGGAGATATTGAAGGTACTCAAAGACGCTGAATGGAAACCGAGCCTCTACTGGCTATCGATGCCAACCGAGTTTCCGGAGGATTCGCCATATTATGAGGTTGGTTCTGATGGGAAAACTACAAGGAACTTCTCTAAATCGATTTCTAGTTGGCAAATCGAGTGGACGAATGGCATTAAATCGAATCTTTGAATTTATAATGTGCACTTGCTTGTATGTTTAAATCACCCTTGTGGGAAGTCTTAATGTTAATGTTTAAAGTCATACTACGGAAATGTCATATTCAATTTTGTATAAGGTCCACATGATCATCGTGTTCACTTTAAAAAATCTTCGATCCTACGTCATTCTTCAGATTTGTGCTAATTTTGAAATGAACCAAACTCTGGAATTTTATTTTTATTTTTTAAACATTTGCGGAATAAGTAAACTAAAAGCTATGGCTCGTTCCCTTTTTAAATTAATTTCTCAATAATATTTTAAACATAAATAGATGAATATTTTAGAAAACGGCCTAAAGACTCAGCAGCCTCTATCTTTTAATATAGCAAGGTACATAATAATAGAACCACATGCAAACACATGTGTAATATATAACGTTAAAACATGCATGCATGGATGGCCCTAAAACTAGGGGTGTCAAATTTGGACCCAACCCGATAACCCAACCCGAACCCACCCGAAAAAAATCAGGTTCGGGTTGAGCCATTTCGGGTTGAGCCATTTCGGGTTGATTCGGGTTCGGGTTGGGAATTTTTTTTTAATTTTCACCCCAACCCGACCCGAACCCACCCGACCCACCCGAATTGACACCCCTACCTAAAACATAGTTCGTAACATATCATAACATATCATAATCATATAACATACATAAGTCATGACGTAACGTAACATAAAACGTATGAGTCGTATCTGTGAAATGTGAGCGGACGTATGACTGATCAGTCGAAAGAACCAACGTATATGGCGGTGCGGTCACCGACCTTACCTCAGGAACCCACACACCTCTATGCTTGCCACTTCACCATGTCGTGAACACATGGATCCATAAGGTAAATACATTAAAACAGGGGATCCCCGAGCCCGGCTACCCGGCTAGCTTCCATCGTAAACTTGCCACAAGTCACTTCAATTCCTCGGGTTTTCTTTTAAAACACGCCTTTAACATTTCATAAAACATTTGTGATACGTGCATTTGATAAAATCATGTAATTTAAAAGCTTAGCTCGTTAATATATATTTAATTCCTTTATTTAAGGCATTATCATACATAACATACTACATATTTAATTAAATATATATTCACGGGCATCTACATTTTTCTACTCCGGTCAAGGACTGGTTCAGGAGTCTGACCCACTATTCTAAGCCCAAAAGGACCTGGACTTAACTTAAATTTGAATTTAGCCTAGTACTTAGACTTGGCCCATAACATAAAAACCTTTAAAATTTTCTAAAATACTTCATTGACCAACTTTGACTAAATAAAATCTCATGACCAATTTTGACTTAATTAAAGCTCAAATGACCAATTTTGACTAATGAAAGCTCAAAGGACCAATTTTGACTAATTAAAAGTCCAAGGACCAATTTTTTACTTTAAAAATTAAAATAATATTAGGTCCACCACAATTAAAAGTTTGACCAAACAATTTTGACTTTAAAACATTTGACCAATCTCTTAAAATTGGACCTTAGACTTAAAATTAAAACAACCGATCCAAAATTAAAATAACTCGGACCAAATTTAAAATATTTTGACTTGACCATTGACTAACCGACCCGGTCCAACGAACCAAGCGGTGCAGCCGAACCGACGCGGCTCATGCAAGAACCCTAACTCACGCACAAGCCGTCGCTGCCTCCCCTCGCGACCACGCGACTTGCAACCTCTCGTTATCTCGTCGGCGGGACCACCCCCAGGTCTAGACGGTTCCCTTGGACCAAGCCTGTAACGTCTAGAAATTCCTGACTACGTAGAAATGAGTCCATGACTAGGGAAAAATAATTTTAGATGATTACATGTCATTTTATGTGATTTAATTATGATTTTTATATTGCATGGTATGTTTGTCATGTTTTCAGCCAGTTGAGTTACGGACGCGTGGACGAGACTAGGGACGACCGAGATGAAAATAATTTGTGATTTTTACGTTCTTAAATTTTTAAGAATTAATTTATTATTTTTAAGCAGAAATTTCTGAAAATTGAGGTTTTTATGATTATTTTGGAGGGGAACACGTTTTTCGCCTATACGTGTTTTTTTATTGGATTTTAAGGTGTTTTAAAATTTGAGGGGACTTTAGTTACGAAAATTAGCAATTTTCAAAGCCAAGTCAAAGTTTTAATTATCTTATCAAATTAAGGGAGGGGCAAACATGTCAAAAGTTTCTTCCTTTTTTTAATTAAACTATAGGGGTCAATTGTGTCACACTCCATTGTTTCAAAACACCAAAAAGTTAATCAAACCTAGCTAAAGCCTCCACTCCCTCCTCCCTACAGCACGTCCCCCTCCTCCCCTCTCAAGGTTTCGAAAATTGCAAGATCTTGGTGATTCAAAGGCGGTCCGGTCTTGATCTCCCGTCCCCTAGGTCGGTAACTCGTAGATCTCTATTCTCTCCAAGCCAGGCATGTAATATCTTTTCGTTTTCTCACGATTTAAACCATATTAAGCTGTTTTAGCAAAAATATTCATGAATTAAATGTGTTTATTTCAGATCTATGCACCCTTGTTTGAGTTCCATGCATGACACTACGATTTTTCTTACGCTTTTGATCATTTCTCGTTTGGCTTCGGCAGGGCTGTTCTAGGGGTTTGGCTCGGTCCATTGGGATCCTAGGGTGGTCTAGAAGCATCCAAGGACAGGAGTTGATGGCTGGTTCGTGGCAAATCCATGGCTAGATCGAGATTGGTCGCACGGTTCCATGGGGTGTACCGTGAGCGGGCTGCCATCTTTAAGTGTCTCGGTCGTGAGTTATGGTTCATGGGTGGGGCCGTGGCTTGGTCCGTTGGGCCCGGCTGGTCCTAGGGATGGTCCAGCCGACGGGGCTTCGACCATGGTGGCCGGATCGAGGAGGACGAACGGTGGGAAGGGGAGCGTGTCGCGTGGGGCGCGACGGCGCATGCATGAGAGGTTTAGGGTGGTTGGTTCGGTTCAGTTGAATCGATTTGGCTGGTTCGGTTGGACCGGGTCGATTAGTTGAGTCTCGAGTCAAAATAATTTAAAATTGGTCCGAGTTATTTTAATGTTGGACCGATTATTTTAATTTTAAGTCAAAAGTCCAAATTTAATGAAATTGGTCAAATGTTTTAAATTGAGTCAAACTTTTAATGTTATTGGGTTTTATGCTTATTTTAGTTTTTAAGTCAAAATTGGAGTCTTTGGATCTTTAATTAAGTCAAAAATTGATCATGAGATCTTAACCGGGTTAAAAATTGGTCATTTGGATCAAAATTGATTAAGTTATCCTTTTTAAAAGTTAAAATTGGTTAAATTGATTTTTAAGTCAAATTGATTTTGAGAGTAGTCAAAATTAGTCCTTTGATTTTAAAGTCAAAATTGATTTTGGACTTAGTCAAAATTAGTCATTTGATTCTAAAGTCAAAATTGAGTTTGAAATTAGTCAAAATTGAAATGTGTTAGGAATGTTAAAGAGAAACTTTTAAGTCTTGGTGCTAAGTCAATATTGGTGTAAGTCTAGAAGTAGTGGGCCAGGCTCCTGAACCAGTCCATGATCAGGGTAGAAAATGTAGGAGCCCGTGAATATATATTTAATTATATATGTAGTATGTTATGTATGAAAATGTTTTAAAGGAAAGAATTAAATATATATTGACGGGCTAAGCTTTTAAACTACATGGTTTTACGAAACCTCTGTATCTCAGCCTGTAGTGGCCTCTCAACTGAAAAACATGCCAATACTGCAGTCTTTCGGCTCAAAGCGTCTGCCACCACATTAACTTTATCCGGATGGTAGCTAATGTCAAAATCATTGTCCTTCACCAACTCTAGCCATCCGCGCTGACTCATGTTCAACTCCTTCTGGGTGAAAAGGTACTTGAGGCTCTTGTGATCGGTGAAAATCTGACACTTGTTGCCGTACAAATAGTGTCTCCAAATCTTCAGTACGAAGACTACTGCTGTAAGCTCCAGATCGTGCGTCGGATAGTTCTGCTCATAACTCTTCAACTGCCTCGACGCATAAGCGACAACCTTGCCTCCCTGCATCAGGACTGCACCTAACCCTCTTAGGGAAGCATCCGTATAAACTACAAACTCCTCATGATCCACCGGCATCGCTAACACTGGCGCTTAAGTGAGGGCCTCCTTCAGCTGAACAAAGATCCTCTGACACTCGGGACTCCACACATACTTCGCATTCTTCTTGGTCAAGGCTATCAAGGGCACTGAAATCGAAGATAAGCCATTGATAAACTTGTGATAGTATCCTGCTAACCCCAAGAAACTGCGAATTTCCGCTGCATTCCTCGAAATCCCCCAGTTCTGCATTGCCTCCACCTTAGATGGGTCGATTGAAATCCCATCTCTCGACACAATATGCTCTCAGAATGACACCCGCTCCAGCCAAAACTCGCACTTGCTGAACTTGGCATACAATCTGTGCGTCCTCAACGTCTGCAAAGCCGTCTGTAAGTGTTGTCTATGCTCCTCCAAGCTCCTCGAATAGATCAGGATGTCATCGATGAAAACAATGATGAATTGGTCTAAGTACTGTCTGAAGAACCTGTTAATCAGATCCATGAAAATCGCTGGGGCATTCGTCAGGCCAAACGGCATCACCAAGAACTCATAGTGGCCGTAACGTGTACGAAATGCAGTGGATACTTATTCTTCACTGTGACACGGTTCAACTCCCTGTAGTCAATGCACAACCTCATGCTGTCATCCTTCTTCTTCACAAATAGAACCGGCTCGTCCCATGAGGAAAAGCTAGGTCGTATGAATCCCTTGTCGAGCAACTCCGGAATCTGCTCCGGTAGGAGCCAATCGATACGGTGCCTTAGAGATAGGCATTGTACCTGACATCAGCTCGATAGAAAACTCCACCTCTCGCTCCGGTGGAACTCCCGCTACATCATCAGGGAAGACATCTGTAAATCCCTAACTACCTCCACATCGGACAGTGAAGGGCCTGCTGATCTCCTGTAGCGGAAATACTATCCAAGAACGCCTGACCTCCGAGCTCAACTAGCTTCCTGGCCTGTAGAAAAGATATGAATCTGCGCTTCCGCGGTCTCCTAGCTGCCTCGAATAAGAAGGTCTGCTGCCCTAGAGGCATCATAGTCACTGACCTCCACTGAAAGTCGATCACCGCTCCGAACTCCGTCAACCAATCCATGCCTAGGATGAGGTCGAATCCTGACATCGGCAAAACGACCAAGTCGGCTCTGACCGCATGATCTTGGAACATCATCTTCAATCCCTGGATGACGTCGGTCATCGTCAACTCCTCTCCTGACGAAACCGTCACGGTGAGAGCTACTCCCAAGCTCTCCGGAACAATACCCATCCTCTGTGTGAACGCACTCGAAATAAACGAGTGGATCGCCACTAAGTCTAGCAAGGCGGGAAGTGACACCTAGAAAAAGAATCTCGCCTGAAACAGAAACGTCACACAGGTATGCGTTTACGGTCAAACTAGATCCCAAAAATCATTTTATAAGCCTAAAACATTTCTAAGTTCGTTATTCCCACCCGTCTAAGTTCTCAGGCAAGTTCTAAAAAACTAACAGTTCTTACTTATATTAATTCAGCAGCTAAGGCATAGAATCTCCTAGCAGTGCTCTACTTAACATGAAATTCTAACCACCCAAATGCCAACATGTCAAAGCATGGATACAACAGAAATCTAAAATGGATTACCTGTGAGCAATGTCGTGTCCGGATCTGTAGCCTCTGCCTGCATCACGAAAACACGACCTGTGGCCTGTCTCCTCTTAGGACAATCCCTAGAAATATGCACTGGCTCCTTGTAATGATAGCACCGGCCTGATCCAAACATGTAAGGTCCTGAATGCTTCTTACTGCACTCCTTGCATATCGGTGTCCCTCCAGGTCTAGGGGCGCTGGCCCCCTGCTATTGTGGCCTCTGCTGGCCCTGCGGTCTCTGCTGCTGTTGCCCCTGAGAAGTTGGGCCCTTAGAAGGCCCCTGAAATGGTCTCTTCACTTGCTTCTGCGAAGCCTGGACCCTGACGGGCTGCTGTAACTGGCGCTTCCTCTGGAAGTCATCCCTCCTATCCTTCCAGCCCCTCTCAGACCCGTACGCCCTGTTCACTTCTGCCATATAAGTAGCCACATCCGCCATATTGACATCGTGGCGGATGTCTGGTCGCAGTCCATCAGTAAACTGCCGCAGCTTTTCACTCTCCACAGTCGTGATCGAGGGCACGAAGTGACACCCCCGCTCGAACTGCCTCACGTACTCAACAACAGACTTGTCTCCCTGGCGGAGACTCATAAACTCCCGAATAAGCTGGCCCGGGCATCAGCAGTGAAATACTTCTCAAAGAATACCATGTTGAATCTCTCCCAAGTCAGACTCTCCAGCACCAAACCAACCACTGCGCTCTCCCATCAGAGAATGACATCTCCCTTCATCATGAAAATCGCACAACGGACCTTGTCAGCATCTGGGAGACCCATATAAGCATAGATGGTCTCCAAGGATCGGATCCACTCCTCAGCAACGAGTGGTTCAGTAGTGCCAGCAAACTCCTTAGGTCCCTGCTTGCGAAACCTCTCAACAACGTCCTCCTCATGCGACTTCCCGGATCGCTCCGACTGACGCTCCAAAAGCCTAGTGATCCCGGCTAGCATATCCACGAGCCCTCTCATAAGGTGTCAGCTGAGGAGGTCGAGGAGGAGGAGGAGGCGTAGCATCATCTTGATGAGTCCTGTCGCGTTTGGGAGGCATTACCGGTGCACCCAAACCTTATCACGTAAATCTAAGTGCATGACGAAGCGTCTAACTCTTAAAATTTCTAAGGCAAAACTCATGCAGAAATAAAACATTTAACATTCGAACATAACATGAATCGTAAAACAATAAAACTCACATATTGGTAGTGCGACTTTCGAGCTCCACGCAGCAGGATAGTACCCCACCAGAACCACGCTCTGATACCAACTGAAACGAACTAGATTCTAGAATTTTTTTAAACATTTGCGGAATAAGTAAACTAAAAGGTATGGCTCGTTCCCTTTTTAAATCATTTTCTCAATAATACTTTAAAGATAAATAAATGAATATTTTAGAAAACGTCACACTGTTTAAAAACCATATTGAGTAAAAGTACTGAAAAATGAACATTCTAAAACCAACATCTGAAAAGCGTATCATATCAAAGATAAAACATCAATGCGACCACGGGGTATAGTTACATCGGGCGCTCAGAGGTCCTCACCGTCAGTCGGGATAAAATTCATAGGGTCATTACCTGCACCATTTAAACCTAGTGAGCCTAAAGGCTCAGCATGCTCTATTTTTTAAAATAACAAGGTACATAATAATAAAACCACATGCAAGCACATACGTGTAATAAATAACGTTAAAACATGCATGCATGGATGGTCATAAAACATGGTTCATAACATATCATAACATATCATAATCATATAGCATACATAAGGCATGACGTAACGTAACATAAAAACGTATGAGTCGTATCTGTGAAATGTGAGCGGACGTATGACTGATAAGTCGAAAGAACCAACGTACGTGGTGGTGCGGTTCATACGACCTTACCTCGGGATCTCACACACCTCTATGCTTGCCACTGTTAGAGTAGATGCCCAACTAGCCAACTTGTGGCGTGTGGGTTTATAGACTCTTGTATGAAACGATCTTTATATATGATATTCGCATTTATTTATGGCATTCTTTATTTTTATTATGTCTATAATGTTTACAATTGTGTTGGATAAAGACCTAGAATACACCATAGTGTATGTTAGATGTGATAGTGAATATGATGGCTATCATGAAACACATCTAATGGTCACTGTGTATTCTGAATTCATTCCTAGTCGATTGGGCCATCAAAATGAGGATAAGGCCGCCCGAGCTTGAGACTAGCATCTGCGATGCGAAGTACCATGTTTCATTGGTAGGGAACATTGTGATGTTCTGAGCATGCAGATGGATAGTGACCTTGTGATCTATCGAACTACCCTCGTTCGGACTTTCCAAGTGGTTACCATTTGTCGAGTGGAAAAGTTCGTGGTCTTGGTTGTACTGATTAGTCCTCACTACTCGAAACGTCATTGAGACTCTACATGATAGGCGTCTCACTTTGACCCGTTTTCCGACTCACTTGGGGTCGTTAGTCGACGGGATTGGGTGAGGTCCCGATGCATGTAGGAGTCGATGGTTCGTTGTCGAGGATTCACCGCTCGCTCTCATGCGTGGATATCCATGCTATCTGAGGAGATAATAGTGTATAAATCTCTGGCCAGAGTACTAGAAGTGTTTTAGGTAAATGGGTTTACCTAGTTACACTCGTGATGTCACTATTCGATCTCCAAGATGTATGCATAGCTATCGGATCTCTAGCGACTCTCGATTTACCAATGGTCGTTGATCTGATCGGGATATATGTGTTGAAAGGACCGTACTGTACGCTAACCACGACCAACTGGTTCTTGCAGGAACTATCAGTGATACCTAGGGGATCATGGGGCGATGTTGCTAGGCGCTTTACCATGATCCGATGGGCAAGTCCAAAATTATGATTTCGGAGCCGCAATGGTTGTGGGCCCACGGCTAGCTGTATCCCTGAACCATTGAGGGTCACACAAGTACTGGATTCATGATTTCCGCACGGAAACTGAGCTCAATATGTTGAGCATAGGAAGAGGATTTTAGGGAGTGCGACTTCCTAAAAGTCAAGAGGGGTCAAATTGCGATTTCCCACTGTTGAGGGGCAAAACGATCATTTTGGACTAGGTATCTGAAAAATTGTTTTTCGCATCATAATGTTCAGTTTTTGTCCGATCTGATCGTCGATCGGAGTTATGATGAAACCACAGTGAATTAAACGAACCGAATGTTCATATGGACCTGGGTTTGACCCAAGTCCAATGGGCCGGTTCAAGCCCATGTATATTGATTATATACTAAGTGTTGATTAGGGCTTTTGATCACTTAGCTCATAACCTAAACCTAGCCTCCACAAGAATCACACGGCCGCCCCCCACCTCTCCTCAACCTCACGGCCACGCGCCGCCGTCGCCCCGTGATCAGACTTGCTCCGATCGTCGTTCTGAGGTGATTCCGTCGCAAATTCGTCAAGTCTTCTAGTGCAGATTGATGGAGGAAGATTGATTCCGGTCGTGGACCTTATTGGAGGATCTACCGCCGCCTACCGAGAAGAGCCAGATTTTCCCTGTGAATTTCTGGTTGGAGCCAGGCGCCTAGACTCCAGCAAGGTTACAATTTCTAACATCCTATGTATGATTTTGTTGCCTTTATCGATGTATTGAACGCTTTCCGAGGCCAATTTTTGATTTCCGCTGTGCCCCCGGGAAGTGAGATCCGGATCTGCCACCGTATGCCAACAGTGGTATCAGAGCACAGGCTCGGATCCTTCAATACATTCTTGTGCCATGATTGTATCAGATCTCGAATTTTGAAATCAAAACAAAATTTTAGCATGCCGGCCACGGCGCCGCCGCGCATGGTGGCGCCCCTCCCCTTTTCCCCGCGCACACATGTGCGCGCGATCATGGCGCGCTTGCCGCGCTTGGCGGTCGAGAGTTGGCCGTTGTTTTGACCAACTAGTTGTGGCTGTCTCGTGCATGATTGTGTGACGGAGGACTGGGCGATGGCTGGTGTATGGGCCGCTGTCCGCGCGAATTTCCAGCGGCCATGCGCGCTGCCAAGCGAAAGAAGCGTGCGGCCTTGCGCGGCACGTTGCGCTGGTGGCGGCCGCCCGCCGGTTATTTCGCGGCGGCGCTGCGACGGCTAATTTTCTTCTAGGTTTAGTTTGGGCCTGTCCCGGGCAGCCCATGAATTTTTTGGGCCGATATTCGATATCGGGCCGAATTTGGTCGATTTTGAAATTTTTGAGATTGCCTAAAATCGTTTTAAGCCCGATATGATGCAATTAAAATTGAAAAATATGATTTTAATTGTGAAATATGATTTCATAATTAAAATATGATTTTGTTGATTAAAATATGATTTTATCGACAAAATGCGATTTTATTATAAAATGCGATTTATGATTAAAATATGATTTTGTGGTAAATAATTTGATTATTTAATTTATGCATATTAATTATATTGATTGCATGTTTGGGATGATCGAGAGTCGTGCCCAATGTGTTAGGTGTATGCTTTAGGTTTTGCGATTTCGGTTGTAATATATTATTGATTATCATTTTATAAAGTGGGTCTGTTTGTGACCCGTTCCCATCCCTTAAAATTATATCCCTTATGTGTCATGGAAATTTAATTGTAAATTACTAGACTTAGTGGGAGGACATTTGAAGATGGTGGGCCGATGACGATCAAAGATATTGAAGACCGAAGATCTGTAAAACCGAAGCAATTGTAATAGGATTGCATTGCATATTGCATTTCACCTAGGGTTGGACCCAGGTCCGTGATTGGCAACCACGGACCACATAGCTCTCGCGATCGATCATCCCAAAGTTATTAATATATTTGATATATGTTGAATCCGTATGTTTTAAATTGTGATTTAAAATTGCATGAGACCAAATTTTCAAAAATAAAATCCCTCGTTTTAAATACGATTTGAAAGTGATATCAAGATTAAAAGTTTATTCGATAAACTAAAGGGAATTTAAATTTGTTTAATTCTCCCTACCTTCCATCAACAATGGGTGTACGCCGATGCTACCCGCATATATGACCCGGCTCATATTATTGATGGGGTTATGTATGCCGGAAAGCTGTCCACGCCATTGACAATTGTTGTGAGTCGGTTGGAACTCCATTTAACGTTGGCTCATATTATTGGAGACGTTAAGGAGACCGTCCTTCACGACTCAACATTGATGGGTCATCTTGACACGTGATAGTAAACGGCGTCATATTATTGGGCCCTTACTGGACGTGAGGTGAATACATGGAGGTTGCACCGGTTGCAATTGGAAACTACCTTTTGGGGGTCATGGTTGGCTGATATTATTCGGGACCATGATCGCTTGATTCGGCTCCGTGTACCCACTAAGGAAACTTGCTTTCCCGATTTCATTAGAGGGTGGTGAAATCGTTAAAATAGTGGGACGGTAATTCATAAAACTAAATGACCTTGTTTTATGTCTTAGCGTTTTTCATATATAGTTAGTGATGCATGTCTGTTTTCTTTTCAGTATAACTGCATTTATAATGTCTTCGATCAAAAACCCACTCGCTGCTATACTGGATAGCAACAAGTTCACCGGTCTAAACTACCAAGTCTGGCTTCGAAACCTCAACATTGTGTTGGCTTCGGAGAAACTTCTTTATACGATAGAGAAGAGCCCTCCGAAGGAAGCCCCTGCCGATATCAGCCTGAGGAGCTGGTTACGCTTCAACAATGGTGGGACGACGAGTTTAAGACTCGATGCTATGTGTTGGCATCGATGTCCAACGAAATGCAACGGTGCTTTGAGAAGACGAAGTATGCTGCTGACATACTCTTTCATCTCAAGGAACTGTATGGGGAGAACTCTCGACATGAGAGGTTCACGGCTGTCAAAGAGCTTATGACGAGCCGCATGCGCGACGGGACTTCGGTCCACAAGCATGGGGTTCGTATGATTGGGCTCGTTGAAAAGCTGGCGGGCCTTGATATCACACTTCCACACGAGCTGTCTGTGGATGTGCTTCTCCTCTCACTACCCGCTGCATTCGACCCCTTTGTGGTCAACTTCAACATGAACAAGCTGGCAGCCACCCTTGAAGAGGTGGTTAACATGCTGGTCGTGTTTGAGGGAACCATAAAGAAGGACAAGTCCGTCCTCCTTATGGGATCTTCTTCCTCTGCGAAGAATGGGCCCAGACGCAAGGGTAAGAAGCGTTCTGCCCCTGTGAAGGAGGAAAAACCCACTAAGAAGCCAAAGGCAAAGGCTTACAAGCCAAACAAGTCCGAGGATGTTTGCCACCACTGCCACAAGCCTGGGCATTGGAGGAGGAACTGAAAGGAGTACCTCGAGCAGTTGCGAACTGCAAAAGGTATGTTCTATATCGAAATAAATATGTCTCTTAATTCGACTTCTTGGGTACTTGATACCGGATGTGGATCTCATATCTGCAATGATTTGCACGTGATGACAAGAAGCCGACGTCTTAGAGAGGGTGAGACCCACTTGAGGCTTGGCAATGGAGCAAGAGTTGCTGCAGTAGCTATAGGGGATGTCTATTTATTTCTATCGTCAAATTTTAAGTTGTTATTGAAGGATGTTTTATTTGTTCCCGAATTAATAAAGAACATTATTTCTGTTTCTATGCTTGATAGTGATGGATATTTTTGTATGTTTGCTAATTCGATTTGCAGTATTTACAAGAATGAATGTTTGATTGGTATTGAGGAACGCGAAAACGATCTGTACACCTTAAAATTAAAATCAGTTCCAACTCGCGATGTGGAAACACATACAACAACAATTAAAAGGAAATACGATAGCTTAAACCCAGTACAACTTTGGCACGCTAGGCTAGGTCATATTTCTCTAAATAGGATGAACAAATTAGTTAGGAGTGACATGTTTGATCTGTCAGACATTAACTCCCTACCGACTTGTGAATCTTGTCTCAAGGGAAAGATGACTAAACAACCCTTCAAGGGCAAGCCTGAACGTGCCCAAGGCCTATTGGATTTGATCCATACTGATGTGTGTGGCACACTTAGTATCGGTACTAAGTACGGTCACACATACTTCATCACCTTTATCGATGATTACTCTAGGTATGAGTACTTGTACTTAATGAAGCACAAGTCTGAATCCTTTGAAAGGTTCAAAGAATTCAAGGCTGAAGTAGAAAATCAGCTAGGAAAGAGTATTCAGGCACTTCGATCCGATCGAGGTGGTGAATACTTAAGTGCTGAATTTCAAGACTATCTTAAAGAGAATGAGATTCTCTCGCAGTGGACCCCTCCGGCCACACCACAGCTCAATGGTGTAGCGGAGCGTCGTAATCGAACCTTGATGGACATGGTTCGATCTATGATGAGCTTCACTGAGCTTACTACTTCGTTTTGGGGCTATGCGCTCGAAACGGCGGTAATATTGTTGAACAATGTCCACACCAAGACAGTGGATAAGACTCCATATGAGATATGGATGGGCAAACCTTCCAAATACTCATTCATGAGGATTTGGGGATGTCCTGCTTACGTGAAGCAGACAGTCGGAGATAAGCTGGATACGAGATTCATCCTATGCTACTTCTTTGGGTATCCAAAGAATTCCATTGGATACTACTTCTACTATCCAAGTGAAACAAAAGTGTTTGTTTCTAGGAATGCCACCTTTATGGAAAGGGAATTTCTACTTGATAGAAAAGGCAAGATAGTAGAACTCGAAGAGGTTCGAGAACCAATTGAAGTACCAAGTGAGTCTCCCACACCTCCAGAGCCAGTACTAGAAATGGTCGCACCTAGGAGATCCGAAAGGATTCCTAGGACTTCTGATAGATATGGTTTTCTCCTTGAAGATGATCAAGGTGATCAAGTTGTTGGATCTGATCCAAGAACTTTCAAGGAGGCAATTTCCGATGCTGATTCTAATTTATGGCTTGAAGCAATGCAGTCTGAGTTTGACTCGATGCATGCGAACCAAGTTTGGACTCTTGTTAACCCTCCCGAAGGAATTGTTCCTATTGGGTGCAAATGGGTATACAAGAGGAAACTTGGGCCTGATGGTAAGGTAATGACCTACAAGGCACGACTGGTCGCGAAAGGCTACACTCAAAGGCAAGGTGTTGACTATGATGAGACCTTTTCACCAGTCGCAATGTTCAAGTCGATTAGAATCTTACTGGCCATAGCCACATGGTACGACTATGAGATATGGCAAATGGATGTGAAAACTGCGTTCCTTAATGGAAACATTAAGGAAGAGATCTATATGACGCATCCTGAGGGTTTCACATCTGTAGGAAGTGAGCATAAGGTATGCAAACTTCAGAGATCGATCTACGGTCTCAAACAAGCATCGAGGAGTTGGAACCTGAGATTCGATGAAACAATTAAGGAATTTGGTTTCATCAAGAATCTCAAGGAGCCATGTGTGTATAAGAAGGTGGTTAAAAGCGCTGTGACATTCCTTGTACTTTACGTTGATGAAATTCTACTCATTGGGAATGATTTAGGAATGCTGCAGTCAACTAAAGTATGGTTGTCTAGTAGATTTTCGATGAAGAACATTGGTGAAGCATCCTATATTCTTGAAATACAGATCTATCGGGATAAATCTAAATGGATGCTCGGACTCACCCAAGCCACCTACATCGATACCATACTTAAGCGATTCTCTATGGAAGAGTCCAAGAGAGGACACCTGCCTATGTGCCACGGGGTCACTCTATCTAAGTCTATGTGTTCGAATACTGATGAGAAGATAGAGAGCATGGCACGTGTGCCATATGCCTCGGCAATAGGTAGTATTATGTATGGCATGATCTCAACTAGACCGGATGTCGCATATGCTCTGAGTGTCACGAGCCGCTACCAGGCCAACCCCGGCCAATTGCATTGGAAGGCTGTGAAGGATATTCTTAAGTACTTACGAAGGACTAAGAATATGTTCATGGTCTATGGGGGTGGTGAACTGAAATTGGAAGGTTACACTGATTCTAGCTTCCAATGTGACGTGGATGATTCGAAGTCAACCTCTGGATTTGTATTCATGCTCAACGGTGGTGCTGTCTCTTGGAAGAGTTCCAAGCAAGACCCCATCGTGGATTCAACCACTGAGGCTGAGTACATCGCAGCATCAGCTGCTGCTAAGGAGGCGGTTTGGATAAGGAATTTCGTCCAAGAGTTGGGCGTCATCCCTGATGGAGTTGGTCCAGTCCCGGTGTACTGCGATAACACGGGTGCCGTTGCGCAAGAAAAGGAGCCTAGGTCTCACCAAAGATCCAAACATATACTGAGAAATACCACATAATCCGGGATATTGTGGCTAGAGGTGACATAGCAGTTGAGAGAGTCGCCTCTGCGGACAACATTGCTGATCCACTTACGAAGCCCTTGCCAGGACCGTTGTTTGAAAAACATCGTGAAACAATGGGACTGCGTCTGATGAGTAGTTGGCTATAGGGCAAGTGGGAGATTGTTAGAGTAGATGCCCAACTAGCCAACTTGTGGCGTGTGGGTTTTATAGACTCTTGTATGAAACGATCTTTATATATGATATTCGCATTTATTTATGGCATTCTTTATTTTCATTATGTCTATAATGTTTACAATTGTGTTGGATAAAGACCTAGAATACACCATAGTGTATGTTAGATGTGATAGTGAATATGATGGCTATCATGAAACACATCTAATGGTCACTGTGTATTCTGAATTCGTTTCTAGTCGATTGGGCCGCCAAAATGAGGATAAGGCCGCCCGAGCTTGAGACTAGCATCTGCGATACGAAGTACCATGTTTCATTGGTAGGGAACATTGTGATGTTTTGAGTAAGACCTAGAATACACCATAGTGTATGTTAGATGTGATAGTGAATATGATGGCTATCATGAAACACATCTAATGGTCACTGTGTATTCTGAATTCGTTTCTAGTCGATTGGGCCGCCAAAATGAGGATAAGGCCGCCCGAGCTTGAGACTAGCATCTGCGATACGAAGTACCATGTTTCATTGGTAGGGAACATTGTGATGTTTTGAGCATGCAGATGGATAGTGACCTGGTGATCTATCGAACTACCCTCGTTCGGACTTTCCAAGTGGTTACCATTTGTCGAGTGGATAAGTCCGAGGTCTTGGTTGTACTGATTAGTCCTCACTACTCGAAACGTCATTGAGACTCTATATGATAGGCGTCTCACTTTGACCCGTTTGCCGACTCACTTGGTGTCGTTAGGCGGCGGGATTGGGTGAGGTCCCGATGCATGTTGGAGTCGATGCTTCGTTGTCGAGTATTCACCGCTCGCTCTCATGCGTGGATATCCTATGCTATCTGAGGAGATAATAGTGTATAAATCTCTGGCCAGAGTACTAGAAGTGTTTTAGGTAAATGATTTTACCTAGTTACACTCGCGATGTCACTATTAGATCTCCAAGATGTATGCATAGCTATCGGATCTCTAGCGACTCTCGATTTACCAATGGTCGTTGATTTGATCGGGATATATGTGTTGAAAGGACCGTACTGTACGCTAAACATGATCAACTGGTTCTTGCAGGCACTATCAGTGATACCTAGGGGATCATGGGGCGATGTTGCTAGGCGCTTTACCATGATCCGATGGGCAAGTCCGAAATTATGATTTCGGAGCCGCAATGGTTGTGGGCCCACGGCTAGCTGTATCCCTGAACCATTGAGGGTCACACAAGTACTGGATTCATGATTCCCGCACGGAAACTGAGCTCAATATGTTGAGCATAGGAAGAAGATTTTAGGGAGTGCGACTTCCTAAAAGTCAACAGGGGTCAAATTGCGATTTCCCACTGTTGAGGGGCAAAACGGTCATTTTGGACTAGGTATCTGAAAAATTGTTTTTCGCATCATAATGTTCACTTTTGGAAACTGAGTCGATCGGTCGTCGATCGGAGTTATGATGAAACCACAATGAATTAAACGAACCGAATGTTCATATGGACCTGGGTTTGACCCAAGTCCAATGGGCCGGTTCAAGCCCATGTATATTGATTATATACTAAGTGTTGATTAGGGCTTTTGATCACTTAGCTCATAACCTAAACTTAGCCTCCACAAGCATCACACGCCCCCCCCCCACCTCTCCTCAACCTCACGTCCATTGGGTCGGTTCAAGCTCATCTACCATCTTTATTAATTAAGTTGGTTAGGGCTTAATTACACTACACAACATAACAACTAACCCTAGCCTCCAATACCTAAGTCTCGGCCGCCCCTCCACCTCTCCTCCCTCACGGCCACGCGCCGCCGCCCTGTGATCGGACTTGCTCCGATCGTCGTGCTGAGGTGATTCCGTCCGTGGCAAATCCGTCAAGTCTTCTAGTGCAGATTGACGAAGGAAGATTGATTCCGGTCGTGGACCTGATTGGAGGATCTACCGCCGCCTACCGAGAAGAGCCAGATTTTCCCTGTGAATTTCTGGTTGGAGCCAGGCGCCTAGACGCCAGCAAGGTGACAATTTCTAACATCCTATGTCTGATTTTGTTGCCTTTATCGATGTATTGAACGCTTTCCAGGGCCAATTTTTTATTTCCGTTGCGCCCCTGGGAACAGCCACTTCACCATGTCGTGAACACATGGATCCATAAGCTCGTAATACATTAATACAGGGGATCCCCGGACCCAGCTACCCGGCTAGCTCCCATCGTAAACTTGCCACAAGTCACTTCAATTACTCGGGTTTTCTTTTAAAACATGCCTTTAACATTTCATAAAACATCCGTGATGCGTGCATTTCATAAAATCATGCAATTTAAAAATTTAGCCCGTCAATATATATTTAATTCATTTATTTAAAGAATTATCATACATAACATACTACATATTTAACTAAATATATATTCACGGACTTCTACATTTTTCTACTTCGGTCAAGGACTGGTTCAGGAGTCTGGCCCACTACTCTAAGCCCAAAAGGACATAGACTTAACATAAAATTTGAACTTAGCCTAATACTAGACTTGGCCCATAACATAAAATTTAACCTTTAAAATTTTCTAAAATACTTCATTGACCAATTTTGACTAAATAAATTCAATGATCAATTTTGACTTAATTAAAGCTCAAAAGACCAATTTTGACTACTTAAAGTTCAAATAACGAATTTTGACCAATTAAAACTCCAATGACCAATTTTTGACTTTAAAACTTAAAATAAATATTAGGTCCACCACAATTAAAAGTTTGACTAAAGAATTTTGACTTTATAATATTTGACCAATTTCTTAAAATTGGACTTTAGACTTAAAATTAAAATAAACGGTCCAGAATTAAAATAACTCGGACCAAATTTAAAATATTTTGACTCGATCCTCAACTAATCGATCCAGTCCAACCGAACCAACCGGTCCAGCCAAACCGACCGGCCCATGCAAGAACCCTAACTCACGCACAAGTCGTCGCCGCCTCCCCTTGCGACCACGCGACTTACAACCTCTCGTTCTCCCTGCTCCTGCCACCCCTGGACGGAGCCCCGTCGACGGGACCATCCCCAGGTCCACTCGGTTCCCTTGGACGCAGCCACGACCCAGCCATGGGCCACAACGAGCGCACGAAGGCTGGGAAGGGGCTGCTCGCCCACGGCAATCTACGCCGTGCAGCCACATGAACCAGCCCTGGTTCAGCTGTGTCTAGCCATCCTATCATCATCTATGAACCACCATTAGACCACTAAGAACCATATCCAAGCCCCTAGAACAGCCCTTGGCCGAAACAATGCAAGGATCAATGGAAACATGTGAGAAAAACATGAATCATGCATGATTCTAAAACATCAAACGTAGATCAATGCATAACACATACAATTCATGCATTTAAACATTAAAATCAGAATACTATGGTGTAAATGGTGAGAAAAGGAATCGATATTACATGTCTGGATTGGAGAAAGAGGAGATATAAGAGTTACCGATGTGTAGGACGCGAGATCGGGACAAGGCCGCCTTGGATCACCAAAACTTGAAGGATTTTCGATGGGTTATGATGGAGGAGGAGGGGACGGCTACTTTGAAAGGAAAGAGGCTATGGTTTGCAAAAATTTTGTGTTTGAAGGAATGGGGGTGACAAAAATGACCCCTCATGTTTAATTAAGAAAATAAAAGGGAGTTTTACAATCTTACCCTCCACTAAATTGAAATATAATTAAAACTTTAAACATGGCTTTAAAATCTCTAATTTTCGTAATAAAAGGCCTCCCCAATTTTAACATACAATAAATTCAATAAAACAACCCGTATAGACGAGGCCATCTCCAACGCTACGCCATTCTTCAGATTTGCACTAATTTGGTGCCAAAATTCTTCTCCAATCCTACGCCATTTTTTTCGCCAATTTGAAGATTTGGTGCAAAAATGGGATTTTGGACGCTATTTCTGGCGCAGGCCCAAGTCTGCGCTATCCCTTTACTTTTTTTTTTTCCTTTTTTTTTCTTTTTCTTTTTTATTAAAATATTAATTATTGAAAATAAATATTTTATATAAAATTAATTTTAAAAATCAAATTAATAATAAAATAACTTAATAATTTAATTTAATTAATTAGATTACAAATTTTAACTATTTTTATAGTTTATATTAAATTCTTATATCATTTTATAAAATGTATAATTTAAAAATGAAAATAAACTTAAACTTTTTAATTTGAAAATATTAACTTAGTTCATGTAAATAAAAGAATATGATACGAGATACCTAGCTGATTGTAAAAGACAAAGATGCTCACTATGTACTACGAAATGCTTTAATTGATCATTTATAAGAGAAATATAGTTGCTCAACTGTTTAAAATTAGATTCTTATTATATTTTCAATTTAATCTATATATTCAAGTTAGTTATCTATTTTAATATTAAACCACTTATATTAATAAATCACTAATATAAATTTAATAATTAAGATATTAATGATAATTATATTGTTAAATTTATTAAAATATATATGTAAATATAAGAAATATTAATATATAGAAATAATGAGAATATTATGAGAACATACTTTTTTGTGTAAGATTGAAGTAAATGAGTTGGAGATGGATGTTGTATTTGGTGCAAAAATTACATCAAAATAAAATTACAGGTTGAAGTTGGTTTGAGAACCGTTGGATTATTTATGAGGTCCAAATGATGAAACGGTAGTGCTGTGCGCAGAACCAGATTCATTCCGTTTTTTTTTCGTTTTTCGGAATTAGGGAGTTCATCTAGGGCAATAAATAAAGTTTAATTAATTGATAAATCCAAAAAAACAACATAATGTATCAAGTTTTAATCTGGATTTATTGATTCAACAAATATTTAATAAATAATCAAATCTGATCCAATAAATCAAATTATAGATAATAATTTTTTCCTGAAACTGAACTGGATTTTTCTTACTAAACTGAAACCTATCAAAATTTTCCATAAAAGAAAAAACAATAAAATACTTAATCTAATTAACAAATAAATTCATGAGACATGTTGCCCGTCCCTAATGGATTTTTTTAATAATTATGTAAAAAAAATAGAAAATTATTAAAATAATGCACTTTCAAAGCTTTTATTAAAGTAGTACAATTCGAAAAAAAAATTGCCGTTCGAGCAGCTTTTCCCGGATTCAAACAGCATTTGCTAAAAAAATTGGGTTTTTTGGGACCAAAAACTATCGAACCAATTTTTTTTAAAAAGTATATTTTGTGAATCTAGAAAATCTATTTGATCCAAAAATATATTTTACAAGGAAACTATTTCATTTTGAACATCTATTTATTATGGTTCTTCTAGTTGGTAGAATAATTTATCCAGAAGAACTTTTTTTATCAGATAGAAGACAACTGTACACTTAAATAGTTATTCTGGATTAAAAGTTCTTGTAAATAAAATAGATTTTCGAATGAAATAATGATTTTATATAAAATAAATTTTTCGAATAAAATAGATCTTCCCAAGTCTCGCCCAAACAACTTTTCTCGGATTGTACTACTTTAATAATAGTATTGAAAGTGTAATATTTTAATAAGTTCTTATTTGGAATACTATTTTTTATATTTCTCTTCTCGACAGCAAACGGGGTCCCACCGAATCTTGTTTCAATTAAATTATGAATGGATCACGAGGCTGGTAAATGTGGCATAAATTATTAGATTTATTTCGACTCAGGCATAAGCTCGAAATCCAAAAAACAGAGTGTACTAGAGTCAGAAGAGATTATAGAGTGAATGGAACTCCCCCGTTTTCCTTATTATTCCTTAGTTTTGTGAAATAAGCTCAAATGGTTTGGGAAGAGTGTTATAACGTATCATGCATAATACAATACGTCAATAGTGTTTAGCTTTGGCCTCTCAATAGAGTATTTTTATTTTTTAGGGGCATCAAGATATCGTCTATTGAATTTATCTTGATCATCTCATTTTGATATGACACAACATAAATCTCGATATATTTACAAATATATATATATGTATATATTGATACAGTTGGAATGCATGTCTCAAGACACGACTCGAGCAGGTTTCAATATCCCTGAACCGCTTCACCTCGTTCCAAGGTCTCAATGTGATAATCATGCCTCTTAAGGTGGACCATAAACACAGGGCAGGTTAATCTTATCTCGAGTGCAGTGATGACAATCACGTCTTTAAAAATGGTCAACATCTACACGGCAGATTAATCTTATCTCGAGGTGCAGTGACGACAATCACGTCTTTAGAAGTGGTCAACATGTACACGGCAGATAAAGCCCTGAATCTCCGGATATTGCACAGATCTCACAAAACCACATCACAAGCCGAATAAATGTTACATTAACCTCCTAACTCTTTATAAAAGCAGAGGCACTTCCCACTTTACAATTACTTCACAAATTCACAAGCTCTTAGCTTTTACATATATTTTCTCTCTTTTCTACTGACCAACCAACCTGACTTAATCATCGGAGAGCCTTCACAAGAAATACTTCCGGTACCCTCGAACTTCTTTTTCTCATTTCAGGCCCCCCGACGTAAGCATATTTCCACTCAAAGTAGAAAGAAGAGAAAATGCCATCGAGAAGAAGTAGACTCTAGGAGATGGGAGAGAACAAAAGTGGGAATTCATCACGAAGTCCGAGCACCAAGGCCTCACCGCATCTCAAATCGCTCAATTACGAGAAGAAGTAGACTCCAGGAGAGAGGAGAGAACATGTTGGAGTGCAATAATTTCCGATGCTAGGTAGAGCGATCGAATCGTGACGCTCGAGTTTCTATACGGTTTAAAAGATTGGATTTGTACCGTTACCAGCAGCTATAGCTTTTGGTAACGCGACAAGCGCTCGATCCTACAATTGATATCAGAGCAAAGGTCACGGGTTCGATTCACATTGATTGCAAGTAGTGCAATTATTGGGAGGGGGATTGTTGGAGTGCAATAATTGCCCTTGTTAGGTAGAACGATCGGACCGTGGCACTTGAATTACTATGCGGTTTAAAATATTGGAGTTGCACCGTTACCACCAGCTATAGCATTTGGTAAAGCGGCAAACGCTCGATCCTACAGAACAGTAGAAATAAAATTTGGAATTCATCACGAGATCCAGAGCACTAGGACCTCACGGCAGCTCAAATAGCTCAACTAGTAGCTGCAATAGTAGAACGGGTCTTGTCCCGGAGACCAGAGACCAATCCTCCTCCCAATCAAGATGTGCAACTAGAGGAAATAACAAAGCTCAGGGAAGAGGTGGCGCACCTACGGAAGTGCAGCATACTACACCCAATCAGGATGCATAGCTGGAGAAGATGAGGATATTTGGGGAGGAGCTCCAAAGTTTGAAAGAGAGAAGTTCAGGACCACCACCAACTCCAGTCCGAAAAATCCCCTTCTCACCAAGGAGGTTGGCTGCCGATCTCTCTCAACATTTCAATTTTTCAAACATGGGATAGTATGACGGCACTGGAGATCTCGGGGAAGAGGAACACCTCTCCAGGTTCGAGAATGCAGTGCTACTGCATCAATACACTGATCCCATCAAGTGCAGGGTCTTACTGACTAATCTGGTCAGGTCGGCTCAACAGTGGTTCAACCTCTCCTAGCTGGGTGGATTAGCAGCTTCCAAAATTTTACCAAGAAGTTCCTCCCCCAGTTTTCCAGTAGCAAGAAGTAACCTACGGCGACATTAAACCTCTTCAATATAAAATATATAGAGCGGGAGAACACGCGATAATTATAAGGTGCTTCAACATAACCATCATTGAGGTGCCTTCAGCCACCCAGAACCTATTGATCAGGGCATTCACTCAGGGTTTGATAGGGGTTGACTTCTTTAGGTCCCTGGTCAAGAAACCCCCAAAAACATTTGATAAGCTCTTGATCAGAGCAAAGAAGTATGTCAATATTGAGGAGGTGAACGACTCAAAGAGTTGATCAGAAATCCCCTCATAAGACATCTACGGAGCCTCGGGGGGAACGAGCGTCACCAGCTCACGTCCCGAGTTCCCTTCGATGCTGGGAAAGTTTGCTGCCCGAATGCCTTTAAAGGTCGATAAGGTTTGTGCACTTGAGATCTATGATGGAAGAAAGCTGGTACAAAGGCCTTGGGGAAGTGAAGGGTCCGAGGAACCCAAATATGATAAGTTCTATGGCTTTCATACATATTATGGACACACGACTATCGAGTGTCGCCATATTGACCAAGATTTGGAGCCCATTGTCCAGCACACCCCGATATGTTGGTTATCCTGGCGGGAGTAGGACCACCTCGTCCCCCGGAGAGGGTGATAGAAGAAAGGAGCTGGCATAGAGCGAGGAAGGCCCACAGTCGGGACAGAACCAACCTAAGACATGACACAAATCAACCCCGAAGAGAACCATGGAGAGTTATTAACATGATTTCAAGAGGATATACTGATGAGGATTACAACCAACCTAGGAAGTCGAGATGCCGAATCATGGAGAATGTGGAGGGTGGCATGGGAAAGAAGTACTCTATGATTACTATCTCTTTCGGACCCGAGGACTTGAAAGAAAGAGTCGATACACAACATGACACCCTCATAATTAGAGCCATAATCGGAAACTATGAGATATATTTGTAGACTCCAGAAGCTCGGTCAACGTGCTCCTCTAAGGAGCCATGGACAAAATGGAATTGGGAGAATATCACGTGAATCCAGTCCAATCCCCTCTGTTTGGGTTCATTGGCAACTCTTTGCAACCTGTGGGAGTTGTTCACCTACCTGTATCGCTTAGGGCTGGCGAATTGAGGAAGACAGGGTTGTTCAGTTCACTTGATATACACTCCCTCCTCCTACAATGTGATCTTCAGCAGGCTAGCCATGATTGCCTTTATGGTTGTGGCCTCTCGTCTACATTAGAAGATAAATTTCCTAGTGGGCAATGCTGTGGGGGAAGTCGTACGAGATCCGAACGTGACTAGGAAGTGTTACATGGAAGAAGTGAGAATTGAATAGAAGGCTATCAAAGATCAACATTCACCCGAGCAGTCGAGCATATAAGAATGTGCACATTGTCGAGAACTTCCAAATGACGAAAAATGAGAAAATAGAGGAAGTGATTGTTGCTCGCCCGATAGGCACTGTGAAGATGTTAAGATAAAATTTATAAGTTTTGGTGATAACGAAAACAAAATTGTATTTAAGAACTAAGATTTGGATTGTTAGTAATCGCATTAAAAGGGAAGAGAGTAGGTTCTATAAAGGAGATTAGAGTATATCATATCTGATTGAATAAAGGGGAGAAAGTATTCTCAGATACAAGAGATTTGGGAAGAAAGTATATCAAGGGAAGAGGGTTTATTCAGATCCGTTCGTTCAAGAGGCCTACATATCAGATCAGATAGAGCAACTAGGATCCGAATTTCAGATTCGTTCAGAGTATTTCAAATCCGAGCAATTAAGATCAGAGCTTATCAGATATTAAATAGAGGCTTCGTTATCAGTTCCGATACCTAACAGAGACTCAGATCAGAACACGGTATTTCAGACATTCAGTTATTTCAGATCAGAGGATATCAGATTCAGTACAGAGGGTTTCGTATCAGATCAATTCAGAATTTATTTTAACAGATCAGTTCAGATGTTGTTTATCAGATCAGATCAGATGGTTATAGAGCAAATCAGATCAGAGACTCAGTTCAGTACAGAATCTACTCAAAGTATTTCAGAGGTTTATTCTACAGATCAGTTACAGAACAGAGAGGTATTTTAGTTCAGATCTCAGCATGATATTCTTAGAGAGATTAAAATCTGACAGAGATACTGTTTGAAGAAAAGAAAAAGGGGGAAGATTCAGTTATAGAGAGCGAGAAGGGATATATTAGTAAAAGGAGAAAGATCATGAAGCTTAAACATGCAAACATCTTAGAGCAGTTTTCAGCTCAGAGCTGAACAGATTTGAGACCACAGCTTTAGATCTTAATGGCTATTTGATCCAGATGATTCAACGATCGGGATTTTATCATATAAAGCCTGTTAGACAAATTGGATGAAAGAGACAAGCTCAGAGCTATATGGAGTATATTCGCACAAAACGCAGAGTGGTATAAACGATGTTTACCTACTTTGGTATAAAAGTCTACACAACTCTGACAGCCGCAGACAAACCTCAACTCAGCATTAATGGTGCATTTGATGCTTGGTACTATGAAGATATTCAAAAATGGTTTGTGTCTACTGGCTCATTAAATGACCATTGAAGATGGATGTTATAAATAGCTCAAGAGATTCAAGCGGAGAAGCTCTGGATACTCTCACACGCTCTCGCATCCTTGAATTTCAAAGTTCTCAAGAATATTTATCCCAGCTCTCAAAATCTCAAAGAACATCCTTTGAAGCTTTCTACTTCATAACCTTCGAGTTTTCTCCTCTGGTTTACATTAGTAAACTGTTCTTATTGCATAAGAAACCAGAAGATTTATACCTCTGTTAGTGTTGAACTCTTTGTGAAATTCAAAACAGAGTCTGTAAAGAACGTGCTCGTGAAGCAATTCTAAGATTACGTTCGATTGTAAACCACAGTGAAATCTGCGTGGTAGTTGGATTTCTAGGAGTTCACTTGTAGCAAGGCTTGAGTGATCGGGTATTTACAGAAGCTGTATCCATCAAATCTTCTAGTGGAAACTTCCTGAAAAGGAATAAGGGGAGACGTAGGATATTGATATCCGAACTTCCAGAAACAAACTCTGAACTCAATTTATTTATTACTTGCATTGTTATTTATTTAATGTTCACTGTTTAATCGGTTTCTTTCCGCACATTTTTTTTTAACCGAAAAAACAGCTCTGAAATGAGAGCCTCAAATCTGGTCACTCAGATCTGAGTTAAGCACAGGCTTGTAAAAATTGTTTTTAAGGATTTGAAAAATAGAAATTCAAGAAGTTCATTCAACCCCCCTTTGGAACTCCTAGGCCTATTTTCGATCCTAATTGACCCTATCAGTTGGTATCAGAGCCTTGTAATCTTAGTCATTGAACCGTTTGATCTTCTGCGCCTATTTTCAATATGTCTATTTCTCACAATAAAATTCCTATGTTTTCTAAGGAGGAGTACGATGATTGGAAGATCATAATGCAAGCCCATCTGGCCGCTCAAGATGATGACATGTGGTTCGTCATAACAGATGGACCCATGAAGATTATGAAGGCCAACATAGCCATAGCTATATCTGATGGAGCACCTCAATGGATAGAAAAGAACAGATTTGAGTATACAACGGAGGATAAAAAGAAAGCCAACCTGGACAATGTAGAAAAGGACATTATCTATAAGACGTTGGACAAGAATATGTTCAGCAAGATAAAGACCTGCGATACTGATAAGAAGATCTGGGAAAAGCTCACGCAAATCTGTGAAGGAAACGATGAGACAAAGGAGAAAAAGCTGACTGTTTCCCAGCAGAAGTATGAATCTATCAAGATGAGAGAAGGAGAGACCATGGAAGAGCTCGATGAAAGATTCAGCGCTGTTGTGATCGAGCTAACAAGTCTGGGAAAATAATATAGCAACAGAGAGTTGGCTCTCAAGGTGATGAGAGCACTGCCAAGGGAGTGGGATGTAAAGACGATGGCGATGAGAGAATCAAAAGATCTGAATAAGCTGGAACTCCACGATCTATTCGCAAATCTGAAAGCTTATGAGTTCGAGCTGGAGACCAGATCAGAGGCTGGCCATCAACCTCACAACCCATTAAAGCTCTTGCTGCTACAGTGTCACAACAGAGCTCACCAAGCAAGACAGCAGAGCAAATAAGCAACGACGTCATGTCCCTCTTCGTAAAGAAGTTTGGGAAATTCATGAGAAGATCTCACAACCCTTCTTTCAATTATAACAATGCACATAACTCTGAAAAGATTACTACTGATCTAAATTGTTATAACTGTGGCAGACTGTAACGCCCCAAAATCCATAAGACCACAAATTATATATCCTTATAATTCGAGGACCCATTTCTAATTTCAGATTTCAGCATTGTTTATTTGTTCGAATAGCTGGTTTCTAATTTTCAGATTTCATAAGGTGCAGAGATCCGATCAGCTGTCACCCGATCATGGCTAAGCAATTTTAAAACTTTACAAATAAAATGATGTTGGATGGGGGAAATGGTTAAGTTTCAGATTTTGGGTGGTACTTTTACAAATCAAAATATTGACAGGGAATTTTAAGTAAAATTTTCTGAAGTACGCATGGTTTACCATGCCTACTCAAGTATTTCTCCCTGTTGCAAATCAGACCCCCATGCCGTTGTCCTTGTGAGTTATAAGTTCATTCCTTTGCAATAAAATACTCATTTTTGCATCAAAGAAAATAGGAAGCTTATCGTCGCGCTCGGGAGGACTCTCTGTTCGTGACCTGCTGTATCTCGTGATTTCTTCTTATTGAGGCAAGTAAATCTGATTCTTGCTACGCCATGAAAGCATATGTATTGTTCTCGTTTCATTTCGTGATTCTTGCCTAAGCTATGTGTAATATCAGCCTTTGCTCATGTTTTGCTGATATTGGTATGAATGTTTAAAGTTCGGGTTCACAGTGGGTTATGTTGGAACTATTGAGGCAAGTAAATCTGATTCTTGCTACGCCATGAAAGCATATGTATTGTTCTCGTTTCATTTCGTGATTCTTGCCTAAGCTATGTGTAATATCAGCCTTTGCTCATGTTTTGCTGATATTGGTATGAATGTTTAAAGTTCGGGTTCACAGTGGGTTATGTTGGAACTCAAAAATGTGTTTTCGAAGTTGACGTTGAAGATGTTGATGTTATTTTAAACGCTGAGCATTTCAGGTTTCTATTTCATCGTAAAGTTGCAAAGTCCTTCTTTCTCTTCTGGTAGATGGTATCATCGGTTGACGCTATGTAATCGGAGTTGCTAATTGAATCAGTAGTTAAGTCTGAACTGGTAACGTAGTTGCTGATTGAGATGATGCGGTACTACGTTCGTAATCAGTAGTTCCCATTTCAGCAGTCACGTTTGTGTTGAACATATTCCTAAGTGTTGTGTTCAGTCGTTGAGTCTTGCGACTGGTTTACTGTTGCTTGCGACTGGTTTACTGTCAGGCCCCGTGATAATTACTCACAATTAACACATTAAAACGCATAAATACGGAAGCTAAAATCAGGGCTTAAAAATTTTTCGAAATCATTTGGGCCTGAACGTAAAAACATACATTCAAAATATCGATAATCAAAATATAAGTTAAATCAAACTCATACAAACAGGTAGCAACTACAATTCAAATCGAATACATATCCCCAATACACAGCAACACGGGGCATCCCCCGGTTCAGTACATATCATAAATATAACTGGGACTCATGGAAAAGAGGATCGACCAGCTGTACCACTGCTCTGTCCAGCCTGGCTACCTGAAGATCCTGCAAATGGGTAACACAGACCCAAGACACAAAAGCAGGAAAACAAAAATGCGAGGTCATGCCTCAGTACGAAGAGCTATCAAAACAGCTAACATGCAACATGCCATAAATCAATGCTATGAGTGCATGAGGGCTATCAAAGAATCGGATAGCTAGACCAGTCCATCAACTGGCAAATCGAATCAAGCCTCTATACCACGCACAGCCAATCAGCCGGTGGAAATCATCGGTCCGTGATCATCGGGGCCCGTCAGCCCATCACAGCTCGGTGATAGACACTCGAATCCGGTAGTCACCACTCCGATGATAGCGTTGGACTTTGCAGGCACGACTCATCAGTCAGCCAGTCACAACGTGGCACCCAATCAGGTCATCAATTCAATCTGTCAAAGGCTCAATATGTATGCATGTCTGCTAATCAATATCAATACATAATGCATACAAGGCATAATAGGTGAAACAGTAGGCATAACTCAAGTAATTCAGCAACTGATTCACGTAAACACATAACAACAATTCCATAGATTTCATAACACTGAAATATAGTCATGTTCACGTCAAAGCTGCTAAGGGCTGCTCAATCGTACCTCAAATCCTCAAATTCTACCTCAACAATTCTCAAGAACCACGGCCAGCAACTAAATCAAGTCCACGGCCTTAGAAGCTCCACGGATCAAAATCCTGGGAACTGAAATCTGTTTCAAGGCCTCGAGAATTAGCTTAACTCAATCACAATTCTAAGCCTTAATACTCTAATACCCATGGCCAGAACTCTACACAAGATCTGCCTAGCTACGCAGGTAATAACAACGAGATAAAGGCTCAAAAATAACAAAGGATGCTCACCCAAAAGCTCACGCTAGCAGGAAGACGCACAGATCTCACGGCACGAAGACACAGCAGCTTCGCCCTTCTTCCCCGATGCTAATTCAGGTTCTCTAATGGGTAGCAAACGAAAGATCTAAGCTAGGGGAATCCAACGCCACCAAGATTATCAAAAACAGAGGCTGGAAACGACGGGAATCATTGGTAGAAAGCTACGGTGAACAGTAGCAAGTCGAGGGTTTCAAAGGAGGAAGAGGATAAGAAATATCAGGTTGAGAAATATTCTAAGTGTAGTTCGACACTTCTATTATTCCTCAACTCAAATGCTACTGTCTAAATCAAACACCGACAAAAACAGATCCCTGCATCGCTCGCAATTGCAAAACAGATCTCTCAATTTGGCGCTAAATCCCATCAGACTTCACGCTAGCAAAACACGCTCGCACACAACACCAAACGGCAGCGTTCCAATAAAACAGATCTCAGCGCTCAATACGCTGCTCTCTCGCGCAAGTCAAACGACGACGTATGAGTAAAACAGATCTCACAATCAACGCTAAGGATCAAAATGACGACGCAGAGAGAAACAGATCTCTCCTCAACGCACTACACTTAGCGCTCAAACAGACGTCAACTCTATCTCGTTGACTTACACATGTCACCTTCTCACGCGACGCGCTAACTCGACCAGGTCTCTCACGCGAAACCAGATCTCTCGCTACTCGCTAAACCAGATATCAACTCTACATGTTGACCAACACGTGAAATCTGCTTACGTCAGCAGATCTCTTCACGCGAACGCCCGCCCGCGTTCAAACACAAAAGGGACCAGATCTCTCAAACGCTAGCAGATCTCTCACCAATTCCAATTGCATTGACTCGCGTTGACATCCGAATTTACGAAATGCAAGCGCTTCACTCTTGGTCATCCAGACCTCACCAACACGACACCGTTTAATCTAAATCTCGCGGCAATCTCGCTAACATGTAGGAAAACCAGATTTCTAATATAACTTCATCATTTCAACTCCAAAAACGACCAGATCTCACCCACTAACCTTAGCGAACAGATCTCACTCACCAGACCTCTCCGCTTGCGCTAAACTCAAGCGTTACTAAGGAAATCAGATTTCTATCATAATTTCAACAATTCAACTTCAAATTCCAAACGGATTTCACCCAAAATCCTAAAATTCAAAATCTGAAAATATGATTAATCCTTAATCCAAAATCTGATTCCTCACATTCTCCCCAACTTAAGAGATTTCATCCTCGAAATCAAAGACAACCCAAGGCAGAAACAATCAAATATTCAAACCAGCACAAAATCTACTTAAATTCGAAGCAAAACCAGAAATTTACCTGGAAAAATCTGCACAATCAGTGCTCAAACAGATGAGGCCAGTCTTGTCTCATCTTTTCCTCGACTTCCCAAGTTGCTTCTTCTCGGCCATGCTTGCTCCATTGGACCATCACCAACGGAATTATCTTTTTTCTCAGCTGCTTCTCCTTCCTATCCAGAATCTGCATCGGATATTCAACATAGCTCAAGGCAGAATCCAGCTCAACTTCGTCGGTTCTTAGAAAATGGGACGGATCTGGCTCATATTTTCTCAACATAGACACATGAAATACATCATGCATCGCTGCCAACTCCTCGGGTAGCCTCAATCTATAAGCCAACTATCCAATCCACTCAACAATCTCAAAAGGACCAACGAATCTGGGAGCCAACTTGCCTTTAAATCTGAATCGCATCACACTCTTGAAAGGAGAAATCTTGAGAAACACACGGTCGCCAACCTCAAACTCCAAAGGTCTGCGCCTTCTGATAGCATAGCTAGAGAAATGGTCTTGAGCAGCTTGTTAGAGTAGATGCCCAACTAGCCAACTTATGGCGTGTGGGTTTATAGACTCTTGTATGAAACAATCTTTATATATGATATTCACATTTATCCATATGGCATTCTTTACTTTCATTGTGTGTATAATGATTTACAATTGCGTTGAGTAAAGACCTAGAATGCACTCAAGTGTATGTTAGATGTGATAGTGGGTATGACGGCTATCATGAAACACATCTAATAGTCACTGTGTATTCTGAACATGTTCCTTGTCGATTGGGCCGTCAAAATGAGGATAAGGCCGCCCGAGTTCGAGACTAGTATCTGCGATGCGAAGTACCATGTTTCATTGGTAGGGAACATTGTGATGTTCTGAGCATGCAGATAGATAGTGACCTGGTGATCTATCGAACTACCCTCCTTCGGACTTTCCAAGTGGTTACCATTTGTCGAGTGGATAAGTCCGAGGTCTTGGTTGCACTGATTAGTCCTAACGACTCGAAACGTCATTGAGACTCTACATGATAGGCGTCTCACTTTGACCCGTTTTCCGACTCACTTGGGGTCATAAGGCGTCGGGATTGGGTGAGACCCCGATGCATGTAGGAGTCGATGCATCGTTGTCGAGGATTCACCGCTCGCAGACATGCGTGGATATCCTATGCTATCTGAGGGGTATAATAGTGTATAAATCTCTGGCCAGAGTACTAGAAGTGTTTTAGGTAAATGTGTTTACCTAGTTACACGTCGCGATGTCACTATTCGATCTCCAGATGTATGCCCGTGATTGGGGGAGACCCCGATGCATGTAGGAGTCGATGCATCGTTGTCGAGGATTCACCGCTCGCAGACATGCGTGGATATCCTATGCTATCTGAGGGGATAATAGTGTATAAATCTCTGGCCAGAGTACTAGAAGTGTTTTAGGTAAATGTGTTTACCTAGTTACACTCGCGAGTCACTATTCAATCTCCAAGATGTACGCATAGATATCGGATCTATAGCGACTCTCGATTTACCAATGGTCGTTGATATGATC
>KQ990569.1:66588-83038 GCA_001598015.1 Dorcoceras hygrometricum | reverse complement strand
CTTACGTGAAGCAGACAGTGGGAGATAAGCTGGATACGAGATCCATCTTATGCTACTTCATTGGGTATCCAAAGAATTCCATTGGATACTACTTCTACTATCCGAGCGAGACGAAAGTGATTGTCTCGAGGAATTCCACCTTTATGGAAAGGGAATTTCTACTTGATAGAAAAGGCAAAATGGTAGAACTCGAAGAGGTTCGAGAACCAACTAAAGTACCAAGTGAATCTCCCGCACCTACTGAGCCAGTACCAGATATGGTCGTACCTAGGAGATCCGAAAGGATCCCTAGAGCTCCTGAGAGATATGGTTTTATCCTTGAAGATGATCAAGGTGATCAAGTTGTTGGATCTGATCCAAGAACTTTCAAGGAGGCAATTTCCGATGCTGATTCTAATTTGTGGCTTGAAGCAATGCAGTCTGAGTTTGACTCAATGCATGCTAACCAAGTTTGGACTCTCGTTAACCCTCCCGAAGGAATTGTTCCTATTGGGTGTAAATGGGTATACAAGAGGAAACTTGGGCCTGATGGAAAGGTAATGACCTACAAGGCACGACTAGTCGCGAAAGGTTACACTCAAAGGCAAGGTGTTGACTATGATGAAACCTTCTCGCCAGTCGCAATGTTCAAGTCAATTAGAATCTTGTTAGCCATAGCCGCATGGCACGACTATGAGATATGTCAAATGGATGTGAAAACTGCGTTCCTTAATGGAAACATTAATGAAGAGATCTATATGACGCAGCCTGAGGGTTTCACATCTGTTGGAAGCGAGCATAAGGTATGCAAGCTTCAGAGATCGATCTACGGTCTCAAACAAGCATCGCGAAGTTGGAACCTGAGATTCGATGAAACAATTAAGGAATTTGGTTTCATCAAGAATCCCGAGGAGCCATGTGTCTATAAAAAGGTAGTTAAAAGTGCTGTAACGTTCCTCGTACTTTATGTTGACGACATTCTACTCATTGGGAATGATGTAGGAATGCTGCAGTCAACTAAAGTATGGTTGTCTAGTAGATTTTCGATGAAGGACATGGGTGAAGCATCCTATATTCTTGGAATACAGATCTATCGGGATAGATCTAAGCGGATGCTCGGACTCACCCAAGCTACCTACATCGATACCATACTTAAGAGGTTCTCTATGGAAGAGTCCAAGAGAGGACACCGTACCTATGTGCCACGGGGTCACTCTATCTAAGTCTATGTGTCCAAAGCTGATGAGGAGATAGAGAGTATGGCACGTGTACCATATGCCTCGGCTATAGGTAGTAGTTATGTATGGCATGATCTATTCTAGCTTCCAGTGTTACGTGGATGATTCGAAATCAACCTCTGGATTTGTATTCATGCTCAATGGTGGTGCTGTCTCTTGGAAGAGTTCCAAGCAAGACACCATTGCGGATTCAACCACTGAGGCTGAGTACATTGCAGCATCAGCTGCTGCTAAGGAGGCCGTTTGGATAAGGAATTTCGTCGAAGAGTTGGGCGTCATTCCTAATGGAGTTGGTCCAGTCCCGGTGTATTGCGACAACACGGGTGACGTTGCGCAAGCAAAGGAGCCTAGGTCTCACCAAAGATCCAAACACATACTGAGGAAATACCACATAATCCGGGATATTGTGGCTAGAGGTGACATAGCAGTTGAGAGAGTCGCCTCTGCGGACAACGTTGCTGATCCACTTACGAAGCCCTTGCCAGGACCCTTGTTTGAAAAACATCGTGAAACAATGGGACTGCGTCTGATGAGTAGTTGGCTTTAGGGCAAGTGGGAGATTGTTAGAGTAGATGCCCAACTAGCCAACTTGTGGCGTGTGGGTTTATAGACTCTTGTATGAAACAGAATTTATATATGATATTCACATTCTTTTATATGGCGTTCTTTACCTTCATTATGTGTGTAATGATTTACAATTGCATTGAGTAAAGACCTAGAATGCACTTAAGCGTATGTTAGATGTGATAGTGGGTATGACGACTATCATGGAACACATCTAATAGTCGCTGTGTATTCTGAACATGTTATAGTCGATTGGGCCGTCAAAATGAGGATAAGGCCGCCCGAGTTCGATACTAGTATCTGCGATGCGAAGTACCATGTTTCATTGGTAGGGAACATTGTGATGTTCTGAGCATGCATATAGATAGTGACCTGGTGATCTATCGAACTACCCTCCTTCGGACTTTCCAAGTGGTTACCATTTGTCGAGTGGATAAGTCCGAGGTCTTGATTGTACTGATTAGTCCTCACGACTCGAAACGTCATTGAGACTCTACATGATAGGCGTCTCACTTTGACCCGTTTGCCGACTCCTTTGGGGTCATAAGGCGTCGGGATTGGGTGAGACCCCGATGCATGTAGGAGTCGATGCATCGTTGTCGAGGTTCACCGCTCGCAGACATGCGTGGATATCCTATGCTATCTGAGGGGATAATAGTGTATAAATCTCTGGCCAGAGTACTAGAAGTGTTTTAGGTAAATGTGTTTACCTAGTTACACTCGCGATGTCACTATTCGATCTCCAAGATGTATGCATAGCTATCGGATCTATAGCGACTCTCGATTTACCAATGGTCGTTGATCTGATCGGGATATATGGATTGAAAGGACCGTACTGTACGTAAACCACGACCAACTGGTTCTTGGAGGCACTATCAGTGATACCTAGGGGATCATGGGGCGATGTTGCTAGACGCTTTACCATGATCCGTTGGGTAGGTCCGGAATTGTGATTCTGGAGCCACAATGGTTGTGGGCCCACGGCTAGCTGTATCCCTGAACCATTGAGGGTCACACAAGTACTAGATTCGAGATTCCCGCACGGATACTCAGCTCAATGTGTTGAGCACGAGAAGAGGATTTTGGGAAGTGCGAATTCCTGAAAGTCAACAGGGGTCAAACCGGGGTTTCCCGCTGTTGAGGGGCAAAACGGTCATTTTGCACTGGGGTTCTGAAAAATGGTTTTTCAGATCATATCATTCAGTTTCGGAAACTGAGTCGATCGGTCCGATCTGATCGGCGATCGGAGTTGCGATGAAGTCTCGGTGGTGGAGATGAACTGAATGTTCATCGTTGGACCCGGGCCCGTTGGGCCGGTCCAAGTCCAACACTTAAGTCTATTTAATTAGACTTAAACCAAGACTTGATTAATACAACACAACACACAACACTTAACCTAACCCTAAAGCATTGGCCGCCGCCTCCCTCCTCTCTAAAAGCCGCCGCCGCCGCCGCCGCCTCGAGTCGCCGAAATTCATTCCAGCCAATTCGACGAGCAGAATCCGTTCGTGCTGATCTCGTCAGTCCTTCTAGTGCAGGCTGACGAAGGAGTCTCGTTTCTGGTCGTGGACCGGATTGGCGATATCTACCGCAATCTATCGAGAAGATCCGACGTTATTGTAACTATGGTTGGAGCCAGGCACAAGTGCCAGCAAGGTAGTCACCTAAACATCCTATAAATGTCGTAGTTTGTTATTGAATTTTTTGTATTGATCGTCTCCCGGCTGCCTCGCCGGGGGGCGGATCCGGATCCCCAACACTTCTAAGGGCCCATATCTTCAGGGCCAGCAGCAGAGACCTCAGGGCCAGCAGAGGCCGCAGGGTCAGCAGAGACCGTATCAGTAGGGGACTACTACCCCTAGACCTGGAGGGACACCGGTGTGTCCGACGTGCCATAAGAGTCATTCAGGGCAGTGCAAGGCGGGATCAGGCATATGTTATCATTGTAAGGAGCCTGGGCATATCTCTATTAATTGCCCTAGGATGATGTAGTCCACTGGTCGTGTTTTCGTGATGCAGGCTGAGGCTGCAGATCCGGACACGAAATTGCTCACAGGTATTCCGTTTTCAATTCCCGTACTTGTTATGTTGTTATCTGGGTGTTTAGAATTGCATGCTAGATGGAGCACTGCTAGGAAACTTGTTGCCTTAGTTGCTAAGATATATAAGTGAGAACTGTAGGACTTCTAGGACTTGTCTTGAGAACTTTGGCGGATAGGGCTAGCGAACTTATAAATGTATTAGGTATCTAAACTACTTTTTGGGATTTAGTATGACCGTTAAACGCGTACCTGTGTGACGTTTCTGATGATGTTCCAGGATCATGCAGTCAGGGCCGACTTGATCGTTTTGCCTCAGGATTTGACTTCATCCTAGGTATGGACTGGTTGATGGAGCATGGAGAAGTGATCGATTTCCAGCGGAGGTCAGTGATGATCAGGCTGCCAGGGCAGGAGAATTTCTTATTTGAGGCAGCGAGGAGACCGCGGAAGCCCAGATTCATATCTTTTCTGTAGGCCAGGAAGCTAGTTGAGCACGAATGTCAAGCGTTCTTGGCCAGTGTTACCGCTTCTGGAGGTTCAGCAGGTCCTTCCCTATCTGATGTGGATGTTGTCAGGGATTTCGCAGATGTCTTCCCTGATGATGTAGTGGGAGTTCCACCGGAGCGAGAGGTGGATTTTTCTATTGAGCTGATGCCAGGGACAGTGCCTATCTCTAAGGAACCTTATCGATTAGCTCCTATCGAGATGAAGGAGCTTAAGGAGCAGATTCAGAGTTGCTCGATAAGGGGTTCATACGCCCTAGATTTTCTTCGTGGGGGCGCGCTAGTGTTGTTTGTGAAGAAGAAGGATGGCAGCATGAGATTGTGCATCGACTACCGGGAGCTGAACAGAGTCATAATGAAGAATAAATACCCACTCCCAAGGATAGAGGATTTATTTGATCAGCTGCAGGGAGCTTCGGTGTTCTCGAAGATTGGTTTGAGATCTGGCTATCATCAGCTGAGAGTTAGAGAGGAGGACGTGTCCAAGACCGTTTTTTGGACACGCTATGGCCACTACGAGTTCTCGGTGATGCCATTTGGCCTGACGAATGCCCCAAAGATTTTCATGGATCTGATGAACATGGTATTCAGACAGTACTTGGACCAGTTCATTATTGTTTTTATCTACGACATTCTGGTCTATTCGAGGAGCTTAGAGGAGCATAGGCAGCACTTGAAGACAGCCTTCCAGACTTTGAGAGAGCACAGATTGTACGCCAAGTTCAGCAAGTGCGAGTTTTGGCTGGATCAGGTGACATTCTTGGGTCATATTTGTTAGAGTAGATGCCCAACTAGCCAACTTGTGGCGTGTGGGTTTTATAGACTCTTGTGTATAACGTTCTTTATTTATGAAATACGCATTTCATTTATGGCATTCTTTATTTTCATTATGTTATAATGTTAACAATTGTGTTGGATAAAGACCTAGAATGCACCATAGTGTATGTCAGATGTGATAGTGGATATGATGGCTATCATGAAACACATCTAATAGTCATTGTGTATTCTGAATTCGTTCCTAGTCGATTGGGCCGTCAAAATGAGGATAAGGCCGCCCGAGCTTGAGACTAGCATCTGCGATGTGAAGTACCATGTTTCATTGGTAGGGAACATTGTGATGTTCTGAGCATGCAGATGGATAGTAACCTGATGATCTATCGAACTACCCTCGTTCGGACTTTCCAAGTGGTTACCATTTGTCGAGTGGATAAGTCCGAGGTCTTGGTTGTACTGATTAGTCCTCACTACTCGAAACGTCATTGAGACTCTACATGATAGGCGCCTCACTTTGACCCATTTATCGACTCACTTGGGGTCATTAGGTGGCGGGATTGGGTGAGGTCCTTTTACCATTTGTCGAGTGGATAAGTCCGAGGTCTTGGTTGTACTGATTAGTCCTCACTACTCGAAACGTCATTGAGACTCTACATGATAGGCGCCTCACTTTGACCCATTTATCGACTCACTTGGGGTCATTAGGTGGCGGGATTGGGTGAGGTCCTGATGCATGTAGGAGTCGATGCTTCGTTGTCGAGGATTCACCGCTCGCTTTCATGCATTGATATCCTATGCTATCTGAGGGGATAATATTGTATAAATCTCTGGCCAGAGTACTGGATGTGTTTTAGGTAAATGGGTTTACCTAGTAACACTCACGATGTCACTGTTTGATCTCCAAGATGTATGCATAGTTATCGGATCTATAGCGACTCTAGATTTACCAATGGTCGTTGATCTGATCGGGATATATGTGTTGAAAGGACCGTACTGTACGTTAACCACGACCAATCGGTTCTTGCAGGCACTATCAGTGATACCTAGGGGATCACGGGGCGATGTTGCTAGGCGCTTTACCATGATCCGATGGGCAAGTCTGAAATTGTGATTTCGGAGTCACAATGGTTGTGGGCCCACGGCTAGCTGTATCCTGAACCATTGAGGGTCACACAAGTACTGGATTCATGATTCCCGCACGGAAACTGAGCTCAATGTGTTGAGCATAGGAAGATGATTTTAGGGAGTGCGACTTCCTAAAAGTCAACAGGGGTCAAATTGCGATTTCCCAAAGTTGAGGGGCTAAACTGTAATTTTGGACTAGGTGATCTGAAAATTTTTTTTTCGCATCATAAGATTCAATTTTTGAAACTGAGTCGATCGGTCTGATCTGATCGTCGATCGTAGTTATGATGAAACCGCAGTGATTTAAATGAACCGAATGTTCATATGGACCTGGGCCAGACCCAAGTCCAATGGGCCGGTTCAAGCCCATCATGGGTCTATATGTTGATATGACCTAGAGCTACAATCACAACTAACTTACAACCTCATACCCTAGTCTCTATATCCGCCGCCCCTCCTCTCCATAAGCCTCGCCGCCGTCGGCCTCCAAGCGCCGCCCGCCGCACCGCCACCTGCCGCCGGTGACTTCCTGATCGGACTTGTTCCGATCAGCGTGATGAGGAGATTCCGTTCGTGCCAAATTCATTAGGCTTTCTAGTGCAGGCTGACGAAGGAGTCTTGTTTCCGGTCGTGGACCTGATTAAGAGGATCTACCGCCGCCTACATTTCAAGAGCCAGAATTCCCTATGAATCTGGTTGGAGCCAGGTGCCTAGACGCCAGCAAGGTAGCGATTCAAACATCCTATGTATGTTTATCGTTGGTTTTATGATATGTATTGTACGTTTTCGGGGCAAAATTTTAACTTCCGCTGCGCCCATGGGAAACGGGATCCAGATCCGCCACTTTCACCAACAGTGGTATCAGAGCACATGCTCGGATCCTTCAATACATTTTATGCCTGAATTGTATCGATTTCAATTATTTCAGAATCAACAAAACAAAAAAAAAATTTTTGGACAACACGGCACCGACGCACGAGGCGGCCCATCGCGCGCGCTATCGCGCGCGCGACACCATGAGCGCTGGCCGCGCATGGTGGCCTGCCGGTGCCTGCTGCCTCGCGCCTGGTTGCAAGACGACTGGGCGCAACGTGCGCAATCTGTGCGCCATGCTTACCAACAGTGGTATCAGAGCACATGCTCGGATCCTTCAATACAGTTTTATGCCTGAATTGTATCGATTTCAATTATTCAGAATCAACTAAACAAAAAAAAAATTTTTGGACAACACGGCACCGACGCACGAGGCGGCCCATCGCGCGCGCTATCGCGCGCGCGACACCATGAGCGCTGGCCGCGCATGGTGGCCTGCCGGTGCCTGCTGCCTCGCGCCTGGTTGCAAGACGACTGGGCGCAACGTGCGCAATCTGTGCGCCATGCTTGGCGCACGATGGTGGCTGGAAGATGCCGCGCATGGCGCGGCCAGCGTGCGGCCATATGCGGCACGCTGCGTTGGCGGCGGCCGTCGTTCGGCGATCCTCGTGGCGATGCGACGACTGTTCTGTCTTCTAGGTTTTGTTTCGGGCCTGTCCCGGGCAGCCCATGAGGTTTTCGGGCCAATATTCGATATTGGGTCGATTTTGGTCGGACCAAAATTGATTTTGAAATTTTTGAGATTTTGGGCCTAAAATTGGTTTAAGCCCAATTTGATGCAATTAAAATTGAAAAATGTGATTTTAATTATAGGATATGATTTTATAATTAAAATATGATTTTGTTGACTAAATATGATTTTGTCGACAAAATGCGATTTTATTTATAAAATGTGATTTTATAATTAAAATATGATTTTGTAGGAAATTATCAAATATGATTTGATTATTTAAATTTATGTCAATTAATTAGATTGATTGCATGTTTGGGATGATCGAGAGCCGTGCCCAATGTGTTAGGTGTATGCTCTAGGTTTTGCGATTTTGGTTGTATATATATTGTTGATATCGTTTATAAAGTGGATCTGTTTGTGACCCGTTCCCACCCCTACAAATTTGTATCCCAATGTGTCATGGCAATTTAAATGTAAATTACTAGATTTAGTGGGAGGACATTTGAAGACGGTGGAGATGACAATCAAAGATATTGAAGACTGAAAATCTGTAAAACCGGAAGCAATTGTAATAGGATTGCATTGCATATTGCATTTCACCTAGGACTGGACCCAGGTCCATGATTGGCAACCACGGACCGCAGAGCTCTCGCGATCGATCATCCCAAAGTTTATTTATTTATATATACGATATATAGTTTGTTGAATACGCATGTTTTAAATTATGATTTAAAATATTAATGAGACCGAATTTTCAAAAATAAAATCCCTCGTTTTAAATATGATTTAAATCTGATATCAAGATTAAAAGTTTATTCGATAAACTAAGGGAATTTAAATCTGTTTAAATTTTTCCTATCTTCCATCAACAATGGGTGTACGTCGATACTACCCGCATACATAGCCCGGCTCATATTATTGAGGGGGTTATGTATGACGGAAAGCTGTACACGCCATTGACACCTGTTGTGAGTTGGTTGGAACTCTCTTTAACGTTGGCTCATATTATTGGGGACGTTAAAGGGACCGTCCTTCACAACTCGACATTGATGGGTCATCTTGACACGTGATAGTAATCGGCGTCATATTATTGGGCCCTTACTGGACGTGAGGTAAATACATGGAGGTTGCACCGGTTGCAATTGGACTCTACCTTTTGAGGGTCATGGTTGGCTGTTATTATTCGGGATCATGATCGCTTGATTGGACTCTGTGTATCCACTAAGGAAACTTGCTTTCTCGATTTCATTAGAGGGTGGTGAAATCGTTAAAATAGTTGGAGGGTAATTCGTAAAACTAAATGACCTTGTTTTATGTCGTAGCGTTTTTCATATATAGTTAGTAATGCATGTCTGTTTTTCTTTTCAGTATAAACTGCTTATAAAATGTCTTCGATCAAAAACCCACTCGCTGCTATACTGGATAGCAACAAGTTCACCGATCTGAACTACCAAGACTGGCTTCGAAACCTCAACATTGTGTTGGCTTCGGAGAAGCTCCTCTACACGCTAGACAAGAGCCCTCCGAAGGAAGCCCCTGCCGATATCAGCCCTGAGGAGCTGACTAAGCTTAACAAATGGTGGGATGACGAGCTTAAGACTCGATGCTATGTGATGGCATCGATGTCAAACGAAATTCAACGGCGCTTCGAGAAGACGGTGTATGCTGCTGACATACATCTTCATCTCAAGGAGCTGTATGGGGAGAACTCTCGACATGAGAGGTTCACCACTGTCAAGGAGCTTATGAAAAGCCGCATGCGCGATGGGACTTCAGTCCGCGAGCATGGGGTTCGTATGATTGGGCTCATTGAAAAGATGGTGGGCCTTGATATCACACTTCCACATGAGCTATCTGTGGATTTGCTTCTCCTCTCACTACCAACTGCATTCGACCCCTTTGTGGTCAACTTTAACATGAACAAGCTGTAAGGCACCCTTGAAGAGGTGGTGAACATTCTTGTAGTGTTTGAGGGAACCATAAAGAAGGACAAGCCCGTCCTTCTTATGGGCTCTTCTTCCTCTGCGAAGAAGGGGCCCAAAAGCAAGGGCAAGAAGCGTTTTGCCCCTGCAAAGGAGGAAAAGCCCACCAAGAAGCCGAAGGCAAAGGCTTCCAAGCCAAACAAGACTGAGGATGTTTGCCACCACTGCCACAAGCCTGGGCATTGGAGGAGGAACTGCAAGGAGTACCTCGAGCAGTTGCGAACTGCAAAAGGTATGTTCTATATCGAAATAAATATGACTCTTAATTCGACTTCTTGGGTACTTGATACCGGATGTGGATCTCATATCTGCAATGATTTGTAGGTGATGACAAGAAGCCGATGTCTTAGAGAGGGTGAGACCCACTTGAGGCTGGGCAATGGAGCAAGAGTTGCTGCAGTAGCTATAGGAGATATTTATTTATTTCTGTCTTCATATTTTAAGTTGTTATTGCGAAACGTTTTATTTGTTCCCGATTAATTAAGAACATTATTTCTGTTTCTATGCTTGATAGCGATGGATATTCTTGTGTTTTTGCTGATTCAATTTGCAATATATACAAGAATGAATGTTTGATTGGTATTGGGGAACGCGAAAACGATTTATACACCTTAAAATTAAAAGAAGTTCCAACTCGCGATGTGGAAACACATACAACAACAATTAAAAGGAAATGCGATATCTTGAACCCAACACAACTTTGGCACGCTAGGCTAGGTCATATTTCCCTAAGTAGGATGAACAAGTTAGTTAGGAGTGACATGTTTGATTTGTCAGATATTAACTCCCTACCGACATGTGAGTCTTGTCTCAAAGGAAAGATGACTAAACAACCCTTCAAGGGCAAGCCTGAACGTGCTCAAGGCCCATTGGATTTGATCCATACTGATGTGTGTGGCCCACTTAGTATTGGTACTAAGTACGATCACACATACTTCATCACCTTTACCGATGATTACTCTAGGTATGGGTACTTGTACTTGATGAAGCACAAGTCTGAATCCTTTGAAAGGTTCAAAGAATTCAAGGCTGAAGTAGAAAATCAGTTAGGGAAAAGTATTAAAGTGCTTCGATCCGATCGAGGTGGTGAATACTTGAGTGCTGAATTCCAAGACTATCTTAAAGAGAATGGGATTCTCTCACAGTGGACCCCTCCGGCCACACCACAGCTCAATGGTGTAGCGGAACGTCGTAATCGAACCTTGATGGACATGGTTCGATCTATGATGGGCTTCACTGAGCTTCCTACCTCATTTTGGGGCTATGCGCTCGAAACGCCGGTAATGTTGTTGAACAATGTCCACACCAAGGCAGTGGATAAGACTCTATATGAGATATGGATGGGCAAGCCGCCCAAATACTCATACATGAGGATTTGGGGATGTCCTAATTACGTGAAGCAGACAGTGGGAGATAAGCTGGATACAAGATCCATCTTATGCTACTTCATTAGGTATCCAAAGAATTCCATTGGATACTACTTCTACTATCCCAACGAAACAAAAGTGTTTGTTTCTAGAAATGCCACCTTTATGGAAAGGGAGTTTCTACTCAATAGAAAAGGCAATATAGTAGAACTCGAAGAAGTTCGAGAACCATCTGAAGTACCAAGTGAGTCTCCCGCACCTCCAGAGCCAGTACCAGAAATGGTCGCACCTAGGAGATCCGAAAGGGTTCCTAGGGCTCCTGAAAGATATGGTCTCCTCCTTGAAGATGATCAAAGTGATCAAGTTGTTGGATGTGATCCAAGAACTTTCAAGGAGGCAATTTCCAATGCTGATTCTAATTTATGGCTTGAAGCAATGCAGTCTGAGATTGACTCAATGCATGCGAACCAAGTTTGGACACTTGTTAATCCTCCCGAAGGAATTGTTCCTATTGGGTGTAAATTTTAGAGTAGATGCCCAACTAGCCAACTTGTGGCGTGTGGGTTTTATAGACTCTTCATTATGACAATCTTTATTTATGAAATACGCATTTATTTATGGCATTCTTTATTTTCATTATGTTATATAATGTTAACAATTGCGTTGGATAAAGACCTAGAATGCACCATAGTGTATGTTAGATGTGATAGTGGATATGATGGCTATCATGAAACACATCTAATAGTCACTGTGAATTCTGAATTCGTTCCTAGTCGATTGGGCTGTCAAAATGAGGATAAGGCCGCCCAAGCTTGAGACTAGCATCTGCGATGCGAAGTACCATGTTTCATTGGTAGGGAACATTGTGATGTTCTGAGCATGCAGATGGATAGTGACCTGGTGATCTATCGAACTACCCTCGTTCGGACTTTCCAAGTGGTTACCATTTGTCGAGTGGATAAGTCCGAGGTCTTGGTTGTACTGATTAGTCCTCACTACTCGAAACGTCATTGAGGCTCTACATGATAGGCGTCTCACTTTGACCCGTTTGCCGACTCACTTGGGGTCATTAGGCGGCAGGATTGGGTGAGATCCCAATGCATGTAGGAGTCGATGCTTCGTTGTCGAGGATTCACCGCTCGCTTACGTACGTGGATATCCTATGCTATATGAGGAGATAATAGTGTATAAATCTGATTAGTCCTCACTACTCGAAACGTCATTGAGGCTCTACATGATAGGCGTCTCACTTTGACCCGTTTGCCGACTCACTTGGGGTCATTAGGCGGCAGGATTGGGTGAGATCCCAATGCATGTAGGAGTCGATGCTTCGTTGTCGAGGATTCACCGCTCGCTTACGTACGTGGATATCCTATGCTATATGAGGAGATAATAGTGTATAAATCTCTGGCCAGTGTACTAGAACTGTTTTAGGTGAATGGGTTTACCTAGTAACACTCGCGATGTCACTATTCGATCTCCAAGATGTATGCATGGCTATCGGATCTCCAGCGACTCTCGATTTACCAATGGTCGTTGATCTGATCGGGATATATGTCAGGCCTCGTGCTCACAACAGAGTAAAGACCCAAACACATGCGGAAGCTTATCAAAAAGTGGGTAAAATTTTCGCTTTTAGGCCTGACAGTTTTTAACATATAACTTTAAAATAGAACGATACTCAAAATAAGTTCCCAGTACAAACCAACAAAAGCAAGTATAGCAGTAATACACGTATCAGACTCCAGATACTGAATACAACGACAAAGCACAGGGCATCCCCCTGGCTGACTGGTACATATATATATAAGTATGCTATATGCAACTGGGACACACTAGCCACCTCCTGGGGCACCACCAGCTGGGTTAAAGCCTCGACCAGCTGTAAAACTTGGGTTTCCTGAAAGCAACACAAACAAGGAAACAAACCAAGCCCCAGAGGGACATGGGTCCAAACCCCAGTACGGAGAGCAACTATAAATCAGCAATAAACAGCAAGAATAAAATGCAGATGCTATGGATGAGATGTTGGACAACAAAAAGGACTCCAACCGAGAAGGAAGTCAAGGAACTCAATGCACAGCTCAACTGAATCTGCAACAACGTGGCCACTGCGTGTGTTCCAAGTGTGGTAGCTAGCCACTCGTCGGGACACAACACCCGAATATCAGATGCATCAAACAACTTGACCTGCTGTTGCCCAATCTATGAACTGTGGTAGTTAGCCACTCGGCGCATAGGGGCTAACATAACCCAGCAGTGAGATGAGAGTGCGGTATTCCCGCTCGCCCTCGCATCCTGGTAAGAAACAAGAACAATACAACAAGGTATAAAGACTACAAAGGCTGGAATGGAATATCATGTGTGTATGCAAATGCTGGAACACAAGAACATAACATATGCAACACAGCAGTAACACAATAGCAAACACAGTCCTCAACAGGACACGGCCAGCAGGCACATCCATTCCACACACCAGCAACTACAAATCATCCAAGCCGTAACCTCGCTGTAATACAAGCTCGAATCCGTACCTTAATTCCACAAGGAACGAAGCAATTCACGGCCTGTACAAATCTGCCAAAATACACGATGCACAGATTTCAGGGAAACATAATAAATCTCACGGCTCTGCACAAAATATTACGGCCAACAACTCAAAAGCTCACGGCTGGAATTTAAACACTAAAACCAGCGCTCAATCTAACCCATACAACTCAACAGGAAGCTAATATAAATGCTAGGGACAAGATCTCGAAGCTGGACAGAAACGCTACCTGCACAACGAAACTCACGCACGAGAACAACAACTTCGTGCTTTTGCTCCAGCCAACGACAGTTTCCAAAAATGGTACAGGGTGAAAGAGCTCTTCGAGAGGAGTCCAACGCTACCTCAAACGAGCAAAAAAATCGTCGGAAACGCCAGGAATTCACCGGAAAACCTCACGGTGAACATTAAACGAGGGTTTGAGAAACAGAGGACGAAAGACTGGAAAATATTCTAAGTATGGGAACTGGTGTCAAAAATCAAAGACCAAGTCTTCCTATAAATAGCACTAGCAACGACTGGAAATCGATTCAATAATTGCCCACCGACAAAACCAGTCGACACCCTCAATTTCCAAAACCAGCAGGAAATACTACAACCAGCAGACGCAAGGAACCAACCACTGATCATCCAGTCGCAAGATATAACGCACAATACTTCTCTCTGCTGGTTTCCAGTCGCAACCTCAAAACGCAGCATTGCAACTAATTCAAACGACGTCGCTCCACTGACGTCATTAATTCCAATCGATAGCTCCTGCGTGCAATAACCAGCTGCAAGCTACAGTAGCGAAAATCTCTCGCAGTTGGACATCCAGTCGTGACAGCAAAACGACGACGTTTCCTCCTCGCGCTACAGGAATGTTGACCTGCGTTGACATCTGCTTCGGCTGAACAACCAGCAGACACACACACGCGATCCCACCAGCTGGTACCAGACGCAACATCGAAACGACGTCGCGCCAACTAACCTAAACGCAGTCGTTTTAGCCCTCAACGCAATTACACTAAGGCATCTGCTGATTACAATACGCGCAACCAGACTTCGCGCAAACGACGACGTTTCATACCCTGCGTTACCAAAACACGCTTCGAATAGTTTTCGCCACCGACCAGCTGCTAGCTTATAAAACCAGCTTTTACCCAAAAGTACCAAAATCACAAAAACCTCCAGAATCGTTCTAAGTATGGTTCTCGACCTGAAAATGCAACTCAAACCTCGAAACAGAGATTCTAAACCACCAGAGTCTTTATCAATCGATTAATTCCTACGATTTCTAAATTAACAAATCCAGGTCTGACATTTCTCCCCCACTAAAAAGGATTTAGTCCTCGAAATCACAACAACAACTCTGGAGAACAACACCACAACAAAACCAAAAGAGCAGTTCATCTAACTCATGCCAAGAGTTCAAGATAACTGAGCATAAAATTTACAACAACTAGGGAAGAAAATACTACCAAAAGTTACAAATTACTGGAAATTTAGCTCAACAACTACTCAAACAGATGCGGCCACTCGCGCTGCATCTTTTCTTCCAGCTCCCAAATAGCTTCTTCCCTTCCATGTTTGCTCCACTGCACCATTACCAAAGGAATGGTCTTATTCCTCAACTGTTTCTCTTTTCTGCCAAGGATCTGCAAGGGGTATTCTTGATAACTCAACGAATGATCTAGCTCTACCTCGTCTGTTCCAAGCACATGAGATGGATCTGGCTCATATTTCCTCAACATCGACACATGAAACACATCGTGAAGAGAGGACAATTCTGATGGCAACAAAAACCGATACGCTAAAGGTCCAATCCTCTCGACAATCTCATACGGACCAACGTAACGAGGGGCTAACTTTCCCTTGCGTCCAAAGCGCATCACACTACGAAACGGAGAAACTTTGAGAAATACACGATCACCAACCTGAAACTCAAGAGGTCGACGCCTCTTATTCGCATAACTGGCTTGGCGATCCTGGGCAGCTTTCATCCGCTGTCTAATAAGATCCACGTGATCTTTCATCTGCTGCACAAAGTCAGGGGCAGATAGCTGCTTCTCCCCCACTTCTTCCCAACACACTGGCGATCTGCACTTGCGGCCATACAAAGCCTCGAAAGGCGCCATGCCAATCGTCACTTGGTAGCTGTTATTATACGAAAACTCAACCAAAGACAACGCGTCTTGCCAACTACCTCCGAAATCCAACACAACAGCACGCAACATATCCTCTAACGTCTGGATAGTTCGCTCAGATTGGCCATCTGTCTGGGGATGATACGCGGTACTCATAGCCAATCTAGTGCCCAAAGCTGTCTGCAAACTCTTCCAAAACCTGGAAGTAAACCTCGGATCTCGGTCAGACACGATTGAAACAGGCACACCATGCAATCTAACAACAAAATCAACGTACAGCTTCGCCATCTTCTTCAACGAGAAGGTCATCCCATAGGGAATGAAGTGTGCAGACTTAGACAAACGGTCTACAACTACCCAAACAGCATCGCACCCTCGGCTGGAACGAGGCAAATGCGTCACGAAATCCATAGCAATGTGCTCCCAATTCCATTGGGGCACCTCCAAACTCTGCAACAGACCCCCAGGTCTCATCCTTTCGGCCTTAACCATCTAGCAGTTCAAACAACGAGCGACAAAACCAGCAACATCGCTCTTCAGGCCAGCCCACCAAAAGTGCGGCTTCAAAGCATGGTACATCTTCCGTACACCAGGATGAACACTATGTATGCTACAGTGTGCTTCTCGAAGGATCTCCTCCTTCAAATCAATAAAAT
>KQ990569.1:47087-58415 GCA_001598015.1 Dorcoceras hygrometricum | reverse complement strand
AATCTACTGGATGAACATCACCAAACCATTTTCTAAAACATCTCTTTGGATCAAAATACAGTAAAACGCCACCTTCATAAAACAGAGCATGAACTCTCTGGTTTCTGAAGAACATCCGAAGCCATCTTCCTTTCTTTGAAATCTCATATAATCATGCAAACATAATTGAATATATGCTTTCACTGAGTGAGCAAGAAACAGAGTTTATTTGCCTGAATTCTTGAACACAATCGCAGTAGAGATCCAGCCAACTACTAACACTCCGATCGTCTCATTCGAAAAACTTTAAAAGTCTTTTGTTTGGTTTCTTAAGAGAGAGCACCGCTTTGAAAGTAATTTGATTTGAAGATAATGATGCATGAAGCACCTAACATCCTATATATATGATTTTTAAATGCCTAAAGAAGAAACGCATTCAATTCAATATGTCAAAGCCTTAAAAAAACGTGCTCTGTTTTAAAATAAAGTGATGCACATGGAAACCGAACGATTTTAGTTAAAACAAAAAGGATTCGATCGACTTGCCATACTTGGATAAACAGCTGCTGCAATCGCATTCTAACATCTGAAATTTAACTCTTAAATGATAAAAAGCTAAACGATATATATCTGAATTCTGAAACTCGATAGAAACAGAGTTTAATAGAATAGCATTGTAATCCCTCAATCTCAAATCTTTCTAGTTTGTGGCCTCTAAAATATCTGGGCATTACATGGATAATTCGCTCAGATTGGCCATCTGTCTGGGGATGATACGCGGTACTCATCGCCAATCTGGTTCCCAAAGCTGTTTGTAAACTCTTCCAAAACCTGGAAGGAAACCTCGGATCCCGGTCGGACACGATTGAAACAGGCACACCGTGCAATCTAACGACAAAATCAACGTACAGCTTCGCCATCTTCTTCAACGAGAAGGTCATCCCATAGGGAATGAAGTGTGCGGACTTCGACAAACGGTCTACAACTACCCAAATAGCGTCGCATCCTCGGCTGGAACGAGGCAGATGCGTCACGAAATCCAACACAATGTGCTCCCAATTCCATTGGGGCACCTCCAAACTCTGCAACAGACCACCAGGTCTCATCCTTTCGGCTTTAACCATCTGGAAATTCAAACAACGAGCAACAAAACCAGCAACATCGCTCTTCAGACCAGCCCACCAAAAGTGCGGCTTCAAAGCATGGTACGTCTTCCGTGCACCAGGATGAACACTATGTCTGCTGCAGTGCACCTCACGAAGGATCTCCTCCTTAAAATCAATCAAATTGGGCACAACCAACCTACCCCAAAAACGCAAACAACCATCGGACTAGACAGAATAATCCTCAAGTTCGCCAGCCCTGACTTTCATCTTCAACTCGTGGATAGACGGATCAGTCCTCTGAGCTGCTCGAATGTTGGAAACAATCTGCGGTTCCACTTGGAACGATGAAACCATCACACAATCCTCAGTCGGGTAAAATCTCCAACCCGTAGTGTTAAGATGCTCTTGGTCCTTAGAGATGTACAACGAGGCAAGCATCTCACTAGCCTTCCTGCTCAAAGCGTCAGCCACTACGTTCGACTTCCCAGGCTGGTATTTAATCTCACAATCAAAGTCCTTAAGCAGCTCCATCCACCGACGCTGTCTCATGTTCAAGTCAGGCTGTGAAAACAGATATTGCAAACTTTTGTGGTCGGAGTACACCACAAACTGCTCGCCATACAGGTAGTGACGCCAGATCTTTAACGCAAAGACCACCGCTGCTAACTCCAAATCATGAACCTGGTAACGAGTCTCGTGCAGTTTCAACTGCCGCGAGGCATAAGCAATGACTCGACCATTCTGCATCAACACACAACCCAATCCATTGAGCGAAGCGTAAGAACAAACCACGAAACCACCTGAACCGGACGGCAGAGCCAACACAGGCGCAGTATTCAACTTTTCCTTGAGCAATTGAAAAGCATTCTCACACTGCTCAGTCCAAACAAACCTCCTATCCTTCTGGGTCAATTGGGTCATCGGCTTTGCTATACTTGAGAATCACTCAATGAAGCAACGATAATAGCCAGCCAGACCTAAGAAACTACGAATCTCAGACACATTTCTCGGTCGCTCCCAGTTTAAAACAGCATCCACCTTACTGGGATCCACAGAAATGCCATTCGCTGAAATGACATGGCCCAGACAACGCGATCTAACCAAAACTCGCACTTGGAAAACTTAGCATACAATTGCTGCTCTCTCAAACTCTGAAGAACCATTTCCAAGTGCTCCCTCGGAGTCTTCGAGTAAACCAAGATGTCGTCAATAAAAACAATCACAAACTGGTCTATGAACTCTCTAAAAACCCGGTTCATCAGATCCATAAAGACTGCAGGTGCGTGTGTCAACCCAAACGACACCAGAAACTCAAAATGTCCGTACCTCGTACGAAACGCAGTCTTCGCGACATCTTGTTCCCTCACTCTGAGCTGATGGTACCCGAAACGAAGATCAATCTTTGAATACACCGCAGAACCTTGCAACTAATCAAACAGATCATCGATTCTCGGCAACGGGTACTTATTCTTCACAGTGGCTTTATTCAACTGGCGAAAATCAATGCACATTCGCATTGAGTCATCCTTCTTCTTCACAAACAAGATGGGCGCTCCCACGGTGACATACTAGGGCGAATAAAACCTTTATCCAGCAAATTATCTAACTGTACCTTGAGTTCTCTCAACTCCGCAGGCGCCAGACGATAAGGAGCACGAGAAATTGGAGTTGTGCCAGGCACCAGCTCTATGATGAAGTCTATCTCCCTCCTCGGAGGAAAACCAGGAATCTCCTCCGGAAACACGTCGGGGAAAAGTCGCACCACGGGAACGTCACTACGCCGAACACTGGAAGAAGAAGACGCATCCAAAGCATAAATCATAAAGCCAGCATTTCCCAGAGACAAAAAACTAAACATCTCCATCGCGGAAACCAACGGAATCTTCGATCTAGAATCCTGGCCGTAGAAGTCCCACTTCTCGCCAGACAAAGGCCTAAAGCGCACAATCCCATGGAAGCAGTCCACGGAGGCCCTATAGTTGGACAACACATCCATTCCAACTATGCAATCAAAATCCCAAAGCATCAAACGGATCAAATTCGCTACCAGGACATGCTCACCAAACCGCAACACACCATCCAACAAAACCTCCTGGGAGAACAGGCTCACACCACCAGGGGTAGAAACAGAAACAGCATCGCGCAAAGGAATGGTACACAGACCATGCTCAACAACAAACGAATCAGAAATAAACGAATGCGATGCACCGGTGTCAAACAACACACGAGCAGGAAAGTCAAAGACAAGACATGTACCTCCAATCACCCGGCTCGGTGTCTCCTCGGCCTGCTCCCTCGTGATAGCGTTAACTTGAGCATGCTAGGGTCTTGGGAAGAAAGGCTGAGATGACTGCCCAAAGCGCGAAGGGCCAGGCTGCTGAAATGGTCTAAATGGAGTCTCACCCATGCGGGGCTGCTGAAACTGCTGAGAACGGCCCCTAGACTGACCCCCACGACCCTGAGGCTGGGCCACGGTCTGTTGTGATCCAGCTGACGGACACACTCTCGCAAAATGCCCGTACTGACCACAAAGGTTGCAGGAGCCCTGCACACCTACACACTGCGTGGAAGAATGCTTCCCCCCACAAAAGCCACAAAACTCAGTCCGAGATCCACTGCTACTCGAACTGCCTGAACCGGAAGACCCTGAACCAGAATTTTTCTTGAATTGCTGACCGCGAGGTCGGAACCTACCACGGCCAGACTGCTGAGCCATCTGCTGCTGCTGCTGAGGAAAATGAGCGGACTGAGAACTCTGAGACGACTGAGCTCCCTGACCAACATGTCTACCACTCTGCACTGCCTGAGCTACCTGCACTCTGCGCGTACGACGGCTCCTCATGCCCTCCTCAATGTGGATAGCAGTATCAACGGCCTCAGCATACGACTTGGGCTTGCTCGTCAAAACACTCTGGTAAAATTCTTCATTCAAGCCCTCCACGAATCTGGTACTCTTGGACCTCTCCCGACCAGCAACATGCGGAACATAAGCCAACAACGCAGAAAACTTGCGAGCATACTCGCGCACAGTCATCGAGCCCTGCTCCAAAAACTCAAACTCCCGCTCACGGGCAGCCACATACGAATCGGGGATATACTCCTGCCTGAAGGTCTCACAAAAAGTGTCCCAAGTGATGCCAACTCCAGTCTCCGCTAAGGTACTAGACGCACCTCGCCACCAACGCTCTGTGGCCTTCCTCAGCAACAAGGTCACTAGCCTCAACCAGAGTTCATCGTCATACTGAGCCCGTTCAAAAAGATGAATGACGTTATGGAGCCACGAATCAGCATCCTCACTCGACTCGTCGCCATTAAAGACAGGAGGGTTCATCCTCTGAAACCGAGCTATAACAACGTCCATTCTCTCCACCGGAGCCGGCGGAGCCTCAGCTTCCCCCTATTCGCTACTCTCACGAGTATGACTAGGAGCACTATACTGATCCTCGTTCTGAACTCCTGATTCCTGGAACTGCCCCCTACCTCTACTACGACGTCTAGGCGGCATCTAAAATACACTCAACAGGATAAGGAAAACAGAACAGATACAGCATAGAAAGCATATAACACAAATATGCAACACGTAGTCACATAAGTCAAGCACATGCAATACACAACACTGTGCCTAGACTCAAGTGTGATCAAAGAAATTGAGCTTATCCCAACTTAGTCTCTGATACCAAAAATGTCAGGCCTCGTTCTCACAACAGAGTAAAGACCCAAACACATGCGGAAGCTTATCAAAAAGTGGGTAAAATTTTCGCTTTTAGGCCTGACGGTTTGAAACATATAACTTTAAAATAGAACTACTCAAAATAAGTTCCCAGTACAAACCAACAAAAGCAAGTATAGCAGTAATACACGTATCAGACTCCAGATACTGAATACAACGACAAAGCACAGGGCATCCCCCTGGCTGACTGGTACATATATATATAAGTATGCTATATGCAACTGGGACACACTAGCCACCTCCTGGGGCACCACCAGCTGGGTTAAAGCCTCGACCAGCTGTAAAACCTGGGTTTCCTGAAAGCAACACAAACAAGGAAACAAACCAAGCCCCAGAGGGACATGGGGTCAAACCCCAGTATGGAGAGCAACTATAAATCAGCAATAAACAGCAAGAATAAAATGCAGATGCTATGCATGAGATGCTAGACAACAACAAAGGACTCCAACCGAGAAGGAAGTCAAGGAACTCAATGCACAGCTCAACTGAATCTGCAACAACGTGGCCACTGCGTGTGTTCCAAGTGTGGTAGCTAGCCACTCGCCGGGACACAACACCCGAATACCAGATGCATCAAACAACTCGACCTGCTGTTGCCCAACCTATGAACTGTGGTAGTTATCCACTCGGCGCATAGGGGCTAACATAACCCAGTAGTGAGATGAGAGTGTGGTATTCCCGCTCGCCCTCGCATCCTGGTAAGAAACAAGAACAATACAACAAGGTACAAAGACTACAAAGGCTGGAATGGAATATCATGCGTGTATGCAAATGCTGGAACACAAGCACATAACATATGCAACACAGCAGTAACACAATAGCATACACAGTCCTCAACAGGACACGGCCAGCAGGCACATCCATTCCACACACCAGCAACTACAAATCATCCAAGCTGTAACCTCGCTGTAATTGTTGGGGAACCTTGGCGGATCCGGATCCCGTCTCCCGGCGAGGCAGCGGAAGAACAAAATTGGGCCGGGAAACGTTCAATACAATTCAAACAATAACACAATATGAACCATTCATAGGGTGTTCAGTCAGTTACCTTGCTGGTGTCTAGGCGCCTGGCTCGGACCAATTTCGCGAGGAAATCAGTACTTCACGGTGGGCGGCGGTAGATTACGTCAATCAGGTCCACGACCGGAAAGGATACTCCTTCGTCAGCCTGCACTAGAAGGCCTGACGAGATCAGCACGGACGGATTCTCCTCGTAAAGTTGGCCGGAACAAATTCCGGCGAAGCAAGGCGGCGGCGGTGGCGGCGGCGGCTTTTGAGGAGAGGAAGGGGGCGGCGCACTTAGATGCTAGGGTTAGGGTTAAGAGTTGTGATTGTGAGTTATGAAGCCTTAGTCTACCTTAAGTAGATTAGTGATGGACTTGGACCGGCCCAACGGGCCCGGGTCCAACGTATGAACATTCAGTTCATCCCTATCACCGTGACTTCATCGTAACTCCGATCACAGATCTGATCGGACCGATCGACTCAGTTTCCAAAACTGAATACTATGATCTGAAAAACCATTTTTCAGAACCCCAGTGCAAAATAACCGTTTTCGGATCATGGTAAGAGCGTCTAGCAACATCGCGCCATGATCCCCTAGGTATCACTGATAGTGCCTGCAAGAACCAGTTGGTCGTGGTTAGCGTACAGTACGGTCCTTTCAATCCAAATATTCCGATCAGATCAACGACCATTGGTAAATCGAGAGTCGCTATAGATCCGATAGCTATGCATACATCTTGGAGATCGAATAGTGACATCGCGAGTGTAACTAGGTAAACCCATTTACCTAAAACACTTCTAGTACTCTGTCCAGAGATTTATTCACTATCGTCTCCTCAGATAACATAGGATATCCATGCATGTCTGCGAGCGGTGAATCCTCGACAACGAAGCATCGACTCCTACATGCATTGGGGTCTCACCCAATCCCACCGCCTAATGACCCCAAGTGAGTCGGCAAACGAGTCAAAGTGAGACGCCTATCATGTAGAGTCTCAATGACGTTTCGAGTCATGAGGACTAATCACTACAACCAAGACCTCGGACTTATCCACTCGACAAATGGTAACCACTTGGAAAATCCGAACGAGGGTAGTTCGATAGATCACCAGGTCACTATCTATCTGCATGCTCAGAACATCACAATGTTCCCTACCAATGAAACATGGTACTTCGCATCGCAGATACTAGTCTCGAGCTCGGGCGGTCTTATCCTCATTTTGACGTCCCAATCGACTAGGAACTAATTTAGAATACACAGTGACTATTAGATGTGTTTCATGATAGCCGTCATACCCACTATCACATCTAACATACACTATAGTACATTCTAGTCAACGCAATTGTTAATCATCATACAACACAATGAAAGTAAATAATGCCATAAATGAAATGCGAATATCATATATAAAGATTGTCATATACAAGAGTCTATAAACCCACACGCCACAAGTTGGCTAGTTGGGCATCTACTCTAACAATCTCCCACTTGCCCTAAAGCCAACTACTCATCAGACGTAGTCCCATTATTTCGCGATGTTTTTCAAACAAGGGTCCTGGCAAGGGATTTGTAAGTGGATCAGCAACGTTGTCCGCAGAGGCGACTCTCTCAACTGCTATGTCACCTCTAGCCACAATATCCCGGATTATGTGGTATTTCCTCAGTATATGTTTGGATCTTTGGTGAGACCTAGGCTCCTTTGCTTGCGCAATGGCACCCGTGTTGTCGCAGTACACCGGGACTGGACCAACTCCATTAGGAATGACGCCCAACTCTTGGACGAAATTCCTTATCCAAACCGCCTCCTTAGCAGCAGCTGCTGCTGCGATGTACTCAGCCTCAGTGGTTGAATCCACGATGGTGTCTTGCTTGGAACTCTTCCAAGAGACAGCACCACCATTTAGCATGAATACAAATCCAGAGGTTGACTTCGAATCATCCACGTCACACTGGAAGATAGAATCAGTGTAGCCTTCCAGTTTCAGTTCACCACCCCCATAGACCATGAACATATTCTTAATCCTTCGCAAGTACTTAAGAATATCCTTCACAGCCTTCCAATGCAATTAGCCGGGGTTGGCCTGGTAGCGGCTCGTGACACTCAGAGCATATGCGACATCCGGTATAGTCGAGATCATGCCATACATAATACTACCTATTGCCGAGGCATATGGCACACGCGTCATACTCTCTATCTCCTCATCAGTCTTCAGACACATAGACTTAGATAAAGTGACCCCTGGCACATAGGTAGGTGTCCTCTCTTGGACTCTTCCATAGAGAACCGCTTAAGTATGATATCGATGTAGGTGGCTTGGGTGAGTCCGAGAATCCGTTTCGATCTATCCCGATAGATCTATATTCCAAGAATATAGGATGCTTCACCCATGTCATTCATCGAAAATCTACTAGACAACCATACTTTAGTTGATTGCAGTATTCCTACATCATTCCCAATGAGTAGAATGTCATCAACATAAAGTACGAGGAATGTCACCGCTTTTAACTACCGTCTTATACACACATGGCTCCTCGGGATTCTTGATGAAACCGAATTCCTTAATTGTTTCATCGAATCTCAGGTTCCAACTCCTCGATGCTTGTTTGAGACCGTAGATTGATCTCTGAAGCTTGCATACCTTATGCTCGCTTCCAACAGATGTGAAACCCTCAGGCTGCGTCATATAGATCTCTTCCTTAATGTTTCCATTAAGGAACGCAGTTTTCACATCCATTTGCCATATCTCATAGTCGTACCATGCGGCTATGGCTAACAAGATTCTAATTGACATGAACATTGCGACTGGCGAGAAGGTTTCATCATAGTCAACACCTTGCCTTTTGTAACCTTTCGCGACCAGTCGTGCCTTGTAGGTCATTACCTTACCATCAGGCCCAAGTTTCCTCTTGTATACCCATTTGCACCCAATAGGAACAATTCCTTCGGGAGGATTAACAAGAGTCCAAACTTGGTTAGCATGCATCGAGTCAAACTCAGACTGCATTGCTTCAAGCCACAAATTAGAATCAGCATCGGAAATCGCCTCCTTGAAAGTTCTTGGATCATATCCAACAACTTGATCACCTTGATCATCTTCAAGGAGAAAACCATATCTTTAGGAGCCCTAGGAACCCTTTCGGATCTCCTAGGTGCGACCATTTCTGGTACCGGCTCTGGAGGTGCGGGAGATTCAATTGGTACTTCGATTGGCTCTCGAACCTCTTCGAGTTCTACTATTTTGCCTTTTCTATCAAGTAGAAATTCCCTTTCCATAAAGTGGCATTCCTAGAAACAAACACTTTTGTTTCACTTGGATAGTAGAAGTAGTATCCAATGGAATTCTTTGGATATCCAATGAAGTAGCATAAGATGGATCTCGTATCCAGCTTATCTCCCACTGTCTGCTTCACGTAAGCAGGACATCCCCAAATCCTCATGAATGAGTACTTGGGTGGTTTGCCCATCCATATCTCATATGGAGTCTTATCCACTGCCTTGGTGTGGACATTTTTCAACAACATTACCGCCGTCAAGATAGGAAGCTCAGTGAAGCTCATCATAGATCGAACCATGTCCATCAAGGTTCGATTACGACGCTCTGCTACACCATTGAGCTGTGGTGTGACCGTAGGGGTCCACTGTGAGAGAATCATATTCTCTTTCAGATAGTCTTGAAATTCAGCACTCAAGTATTCACCACCTCGATCGGATCGAAGTGCTTTAATACTTTTGCCTAATTGATTTTCTACTTCAACCTTGAATTCTTTGAACCTTTCAAAGGATTCAGACTTGTACTTCATCAAGTACAAGTACCCATACCTAGAGTAATCGTCGGTAAAGGTGATGAAGTATGTGTGACCATATTTAGTACCAATACTATATGGACCACACACATCAGTATGGATCACATCCAATAGGCCTTGAGCACACTCACCCTTGCCCTTGAAGGGTTGCTTAGTCATCTTTCCCTTAAGACAAGATTCACAAGTCGGTAGGGAGTTAATGTCTGACAGATCAAACATGTCACTCCTAACTAACTTGTTCATCCTACTTAGATAAATATGACCTAGCCTAGCGTGCCAAAGTTGTGCTGAGTTCAAGTTATCGTGTTTCCTTTTAATCTTTGTTGTATGTGCTTCGACATCGCGAGTTGGAACGTCTTTTAATTTTAAGGTGTATAAATCGTTTTCGCGTTCCCCAATTCCAATTAAACATTCATTCTTGTAAATATTGCAAATCGAATTAGCAAACATACAAGAATATCCATCACTATCAAGCATAGAAACAGAAATAATGTTCTTTATTAATTCGGGAACAAACAAAACGTTTCTCAATAACAACTTAAAATCAGAAGACAGAAACAAATAAACATCTCCTATAGCTATAGCAGCAACTCTTGCTCCATTGCCAAGCCTCAAGTGGGTCTCACCCTCTCTAAGACGTCGGCTTCTTGTCATCACCTGCAAATCATTGCAGATATGAGATCCACATCCGGTATCAAGTACCCAAGAAGTCGAACTAAGAGACATATTTATTTCAATATATAACATACCTTTCGCAGTTCGCAACTGCTCGAGGTACTCCTTGCAGTTCCTCCTCCAATGCCCAGGCTTGTGGCAGTGGTGGCAAACATCCTCATGCTTGTTTGGCTTGGAAGCCTTTGCCTTTGGCTTCTTAGTGGTCTTTTCCTCCTTTGCAGGGGCAGAACGCTTCTTTCCCTTGCGTCTGGGCCCCTTCTTCGCAGAGGAAGAAGAGCCCATGAGGAGGACGGGCTTGTCCTTCTTTATGGTTCCTTCAAACACTACAAGCATGTTAACCACCTCTTCAAGGGTGGCTGCCAGCTTGTTCATGTTGAAGTTGACCACAAAGGGGTCGAATGCAGCAGGCAGTGAGAGGAGAAGCACGTCCACAGACAGCTCGTGTGGAAGTGTGATATCAAGGCCCGACAGCTTTTCAACGAGCCCAATCATACGAACCCCATGCTCGCGGACCGAAGTCCCATCGCGCATGCGGCTCGTCATAAGCTCCTTGACAGCCGTGAACCTCTCATGTCGAGAGTTATCCTCGTACAGTTCTTTGAGATGAAAAATTATGTCAGCAGCATACTTCGTCTTCTCAAAGCGCCGTTGCATTTCGTTCGACATCGATGCCATCACATAGCATCGAGTCTTAAGCTCGTCGTCCTGCCATTGTTTAAGCGTAATCAGCTCCTCAGGCTGATATCGGCAGGGGTTTCCTCCGGAGGGCTCTTGTCTATCGTATAGAGGAGCTTCTCCGAAGCCAACACAATGTTGAGGTTGCGGAGCCAGTCTTGGTAGTTCAGACCGGTGAACTTGTTGCTATCAAGTATAGCAGCGAGCGGGTTTTTCATCGAAACCATTATATAAATGCAGTTATACTGAAAAGAAAACAGACAATCATCACTGACTATATATAAATAATCGCTAAGACATAAAACAAGGTCGTTAAGTTCTATAAATTACCCTCCCACTATTTTAACGATTTC
>KQ990569.1:2220-13476 GCA_001598015.1 Dorcoceras hygrometricum | reverse complement strand
CTCTTGCATAAGCGTGCCTGCTGATCAGCAGCAACCAATACAACGCAAATACTACCAGCAGCAAGTAATACGTCACGCCTACGTCACCACATCTATCGATAGCTCTTGCAACTAATTCCACAATCCATCTGCTGATCACTGCTCACAAGCGCATCTGCTGAAACTAATAGTCAACGCTCCAAAATGTTGACTAACACGCGTCACTTCCTCGCTCAATCTCACGCTACGCGCGATGTCTGCCAGCAGCAACTTCAATTCACACCAAAGCCAGCAGATCTTCATGCGTCACGCTGATGTCACCATATCTTCTGATTCCAATTCCACCAGCAGGAGCTACAGTAACTTTGACCAGCGTCTGCTGATCTCTTTCACAAGCGCATCTGCTGAAACTAATAGTCAACGCTCCAAAATGTTGACTAACACGCGTCACTTCCTCGCTCAATCTCACGCTACGCGCGATGTCTGCCAGCAGCAACTTCAATTCACACCAAAGCCAGCAGATCTTCATGCGTCACGCTGATGTCACCATATCTTCTGATTCCAATTCCACCAGCAGGAGCTACAGTAACTTTGACCAGCGTTGACTCCGCTACAGTAGCGTGTTATTAACAGCTTTGCACCAAAATTTGCTACGATATAATTCTCCAAAATTCAACGCAACATTCGAAATCAGCAGGAACTTCAATTCTTTCGCAAATTCCTCAAAACACACGTGATTAATCCCAAATCAAATCTTAATCACTAATCTAACTTCTCAATCCTCACATTGGTTGTACTGATTAGTCCTCACTACTCGAAACGTCATTGAGACTCTACATGATAGGCGCCTCACTTTTACCCGTTTACCGACTCCCTTGGGGTCATTAGGTGGCGGTATTGGGTGAGGTCCCGATGCATGTAGGAGTCGATGCTTCGTTGTCGATGATTCATCGCTCGCTTTCATGTGTGGATATCCTATGTTATCTGAGGAGACAATAGTGTGATAAATCTCTGGCCAGAGTACTGGATTTGTTTTAGGTAAATGGGTTTGCCTAGTTACACTCGTGATGTCACTATTTGATCTCCAAGATGTATGCATAGCTATCGGATCTCTAGCGACTCTCGATTTACCAATGGTCGTTGATCTGATCGGGATATATGTGTTGAAAGGACCATACTGTATGCCAACCACGACCAAATGTTTCTTGCAGGCACTATCAGTGATACTTAGGGGATCATGGGGCGATGTTGCTAGGCGCTTTACCATGATCCGATGGGCAAGTCCGAAATTGTGATTTAGGAGTCTCAATGGTTGTGGGCCCACGGCTAGCTGTATCCCTGAACCATTGAGGGTCACACAAGTACTGGATTCATGATTCCCGCACGGAACTGAGCTCAATGTGTTGAGCATAGGAAGAGTATTTTAGGGAGTGCGACTTCCTAAAAGTCAACAGGGGTCAAATTGCGATTTCCCAAAGTTGAGGGGCTAAACTGTAATTTTGGTCTAGGTGATCTGAAAAATTGTTTTTCGTTTCATTATTCAGTTTTGGAAACTGAGTCGATCGGTCCGATCTGATCATCGATCGGAGTTATGATGAAATCGCAGTGATTTAAATGAACCGAATGTTCATTTGGACCTGGGCCTGACCCAAGTCCAATGGGCCGGTTCAAGCCCATCATTGGTCTATATGTTGATATGACCTAGGGCTACAATTCTAACATCACAACACACACCCTAGCTCCAACTCCCGGCCGCCCCCTCCTCTCTTAAACCTCACGCCGACGCCGGCCACCTCCAAGCGCCGCTGTCGCCGCCCCGCACCGCCGCCCGCCGCCGGTGATCGTGATCGGACTTGTTTCAATCAGCATGACGAGGATAATCCGTTCGTGCCAAAATCCGTCAGATCTTATAGTGCAGATTGACGGAGGAATCGTGTTTCCGGTCGTGGACCTGATTAGACGATCTACCGCCGCCTACATTTCAAGAGCCAGATTACCCTGTGAATCTGGTTGGAGCCAGGCGCCTAGACGCCAGCAAGGTAACAATCGATAAACATCCTATGTATGGTTTATTGATTAGTTGTAATGTATAGAACGTATCTCGGGGAAAAATTTTAACTTCCACTGCGCCCCCGGGAAACGGGATCCGGATCCGCCATTGTCGCCAACAGTTACCACCCAATTTGGCAGCAGTTCATAATGTCTTCCATATCTCAATGCTGTGGAAGTACATTCCGAATCCGTCACACGTGTTAGATTTTGAGCCGCTCCAGTTGGTGCCGGATTTATCTTTTGAGGAGCGACCAGTGCAGATTCTAGCTCGGGAGGAGCGCAGGCTGAGAGCGCGGAGTATTCCGATGGTCAAGGTCCGGTGGCAGAATCACTCGGAGGATGAAGCTACCTGGGAGACTGAGGCTGATATGCGGACGCGCTACCCGGAGTTATTTGGTACGTACTCAATTTCGGGTACGAAATTCCTATAAGGAAGGAGAGTTTTAACGCCTAGAAATTTTTTGACTACGTAGAAATGAGTGCATGACTAGGGGGAAAATAATTTTAGATGATTTCTTGCCATTTTATGTGATTTAATTATGATTTTATGTTTCATGGTATGCATGACTTGTTTTTCAGCCTGTTGATTTACGGACGCGTGGACGAGACTAGGGACGACCGGAATGAAAATAATTTAAGATTTTTAAGTTCTTAGATTTTTAAGAATAAATTTATTATTTTTAAGCAACAATTTCTGATCATTGGGGTTTTTATTATTATTTTGGAGGGAACCCGTTTTTCGCCTATACGGACTCTTTTATTGGATTTTAAGGTGTTTTAAAAATTGAGGGGACTTGGATTTCGAAAATTGGACATTTCCTAAGCCAAGATAAAGTTTTTAATTAGATTTTTTTATTAATGGAGGGGCAAGCATGTCAAATTCAATTTCTTTTCCTAATTAAATCATGAGGGGTCAAATGTGTCACACCAAATTATTTCATAACACAAAATTTCCAAGCCCTAGACCCATCCAAACACTAGAAGCCGTCCCCTCCTTCCCCTCAAGAACAAAGTTTCGAAAATTTCATTCCTTGGTGAGGTTTGGTGATCCAAAGGCGGTCGTGCCCCGATCTCGTGTCTACAATGTTGGTAACTCGCAGATCTACCTTTCCTACAAACCAGGCATGTTACATCTTTTCGTTTTCTCACCGTATCTATACATCATTGATTGAACTTCATGCATGACACTCGACTTTTCTCATGATCTTAATTGTTTCTTGAATTGCTTCGGCTAATGGGCTGTTCATGGGGATTTGGCTCAAGTCTATGGGGTTCAAGTTCATCCTAGGGAGGGCTAGATGTGGTCCATAGAGGGGGAAATCGAGGTTGGACGTTGGAGGAACCATTGTGGCTCGGACGGCCGCATGCGACGCGCGACACCCGTCGCTCTTCTGAAGCATCGTTCGAACCATGCGACGCATGGTTTGGACCAGGGATGGTCAGGTTAGGACCGTCTGGACCTGGGGGTGGTCCAGTCGGAGCAGGGAGGTCGGGCGGCGTGAAGTTAGGGATGTCGCGTGGGGCGGCGTGTGCATGGGGGTAGTGTTTTTGGCGAATGGGTTCGGTTCAATTGGACCGGTTTGGCTGGTTCAATTGGACCGGATTGGTTCATCGAGTCTCGAGTCAAATTTTTTAAAGTTAACTCGAGTTATTTTAATTGGACCAGTTATTTTAATTGTTAAATCTAAGGTCCAGTTTTAAAGAAAATAGTCCAGGGTTTTAATTTGAGTTGAGTTAATTGAGTTTGATGTTTATTTTTTTAAGTTTTTAATCAAAGTTGGAGTCTTTGATTTTTAGTTAAGTCAAAATTGATTTATTTGATTTTAATTTGATCAAAATCACTCTTTTGGTCAAATTGGTCTTTGGGTTTAATTGTTTAAGTTATTTTTTTTATAAGGTCAAAATTAGTTAAATTGATTTACTTCTTAAGTCAATTGATTTTGAAGTTAGTCAAAAAATTATTCATTTGATTCTTAAGTCAAAATTGATTTTGAATTAGTCAAAATTAGTCTTTTGATCTCTAAAGTCAAAATTGAGTTGAACTCAGTAAAAATTGAATTGATTAGGAATTTCAAAGAGGAACCTTTAAGTCTTGGGCTAGGTTAAAGCTAATGTTAAGTCTAGAAGTATTGGGCTAGGCTCCTGAACCAGTCCTTGACCGAAGTAGAAAATGTAGAAGCTCGTGAATGTATATTTAATCATATATGTAGTATGTTATGTACGTAAATATTTTAAAGGAAAGGATTAAATATACATTGACGGGCTAAGCTTTTAAACTTGCATAATTTTACGAAATGCATGCATCATGAATGTTTTATGGAATGTTAAAGGCATGTTCTTTTAAAAGACAAAACCCGAGGACTTGAATTATTTGTGGAAATTTATGATTACGGGATGCGGGATACCGGGCCCTTTGAACTTCTGTTTTCATGTATTACGAGCTTATGGATCCATGTGTTCACAGCATGATGAAGTGGCAGCATAGAGGTGTGACATATAGGGATCCCGAGATAAGGTCGAGTGAACCACACCGCCGCGTACGTTGGTTTATAGATTTATCAATCAACTATGGTCCACACTTCAAGATACGACTCATACGTTTTTCATGCTATGCTATGCCATGCCTTATGTATGCTATATGTTATGTATGATATTAAATGTATGAAGCAATATTTTAAGATCATGCACGCATTCATGTTTTAACGTTATTTTATTACAAATATAGCTTGCATGCGACTTTATTAGTATGTACTTTGTTATGATACAAGATAGAGCATGCTGAGCCTCTAGGCTCACTAGGTTTAAATGGTGTAGGTGATGATCCTGCTGAGTTTACCCCGACTGGTGGTGAGGACCACTGAGCGCCTGCTACAGTAGTACCCCGTGACCGCCTTTATGTTTCACTTCTATTATGATACACTTTTCAGATGTGGGCTTTAAACATGTTCATTTTAAGTACTTCTACGCAGTTGGTTTTAAACTGTATGGATGTTTTCACGTTTTAAATATTTCTTTATTTATGTTTAAATTATTGTTGAGAAAATGATTTAGAAGTGTTCTAAAAGAGAACGAGTCATACTTTCAGTTTATGTATTCCGCTAATGCTTTAAAAAAAATTCTATAGTCTGGTTCGTTTCATCCAAAGAAAGTAGAAGCCATCATGGACTGGCCTATACCCAAGACGGTGACAGAGCTTCGAAGCTTTTTGGGATTGGCTGGCTATTATCGAAAATTTGTGGAAGTTTTCTCTTCAATAGCTATAGCTCTCACACAACTCACGCAAAAGAATTCCAAATTCAATTGGAACGAGAACTTTGAGAAGCTTCGAAACTTTGAAAATAAAGCTAGCATCTACACCGGTCTATCACTATCCACGGAAGGTAAAAACTTTGTTATCTACAGTGATGCATCCAAAGGAGGTCTTGGGTATGTGCTCATGCAAGATGGTAGGGTTATTGCTTATTCCTCCCGAATACAAGCAAAACTACCCCACTCATGATCCAGAGCTAGCTGCAGTAGTTTTTGCCCTAAAAATCTTGAGACACTACATTTACGGTGCGAAATGTGAAATTTTCACTGACCACCAAAGTCTCAAATATCTGTTCAACCAGAAAGAATTGAACATGAGGCAGTGAACAGAAAGAATTGAACATGAGGCAGAGACGATGGATTGAACTCTTAAAGGATATCGACTTGACAATAAGCTACCATCCGTGCAAAGAAAATAAAGTAGCCAATGCGTTAAGCCATAAGAACATTGGTGAGGTGACTTTGTCATCTTTTTCATCCCAACCTTGTCTCCGAGAATTGGTCAAGTCAAACCAAGATCGGGACCCTTCCTTAAAGAAACTTAAAGAACAAATCAAGGAAGGGAGGACAGTCGATTTTCGAGCAGACCAAGATGGGGTCTTGTGGATGAAAGAACGATTATGTGTACCCAACATCAAAAATATTCGGCAGGAAATAATATCTGAAACGCATAAATCAAAGTTCTCAATCCATCCTGGAAGCTCAAAGATGTATAGGGATCCAAAGGAAAGTTTTTGGTGGAATGAAATGAAAAAGGATGTTGCAGATTTTGCCTCTAGATGTCTCGTATGTCAGCCGGTCAAGGCAGAACATCAATGACCTGTAGGACTAATACAACCTTAGATATTCCAGAATGGAAATGGGAACATAGTTCCATGGATTTTGTAGTGGGAGTATCGAAATCAAGGCAGGGTCATGATGGAATCTGGGTAATCGTGGATAGGTTAACAAAATATGCGCACTTTCTACCGGTCTGCATGAATTATAATTTGGATAAACTAGCTGCCCTATACATGGATAACATTGTACGGCTACACGGAGTGCCTACCAGTATTCTATCAGACAGAGCTCCAAGTTTATCTCGATTTTGGAAGAGATTTCAAGAAGCCATGGGAACTAAAGTTCCTCCTAGTACATCCTATCATCATCAGACAGATGGCCAAACATAGAAAACAATTTAGAACTTAGAAGACATGTTGAGGGCGTGTGCATTGGATTTCAGTGGTAACTGAAACGAACATCTCTCTTTTATAGAATTTGCATACAAAAACAGTTATCACAGCAGCATAGAGATGGCACCATATGAAGCTCTATATGGACGAAAATGTTGATCACCATTGTATTTGGATGAAGTTGAGAGAAATCCATAACAGGTCATGAGCTCATCCAAGCCACGGTGGATAAAGTTACAATTGTAAAGGAAAGACTTAAGGCAGCCAAGATCGCCAGAAAAGCTGGGCAGACATTAAGAGAAGACTCTTGGAATTTAAGGTGGGTGAAAAAGTGTTAAAGTAAAATTTATAGTTTTGGTGATAACAAAATAAGACAAGTGCTGATACGAAGTTACTTCTGGAGAATCAGTCGTTGCAATTAAACAGCAAAGTATATTCAGACGTTAGGATATATCAGAATTGGGTATTCGATATTAGTTCAGACGTTGAGGTAAATATATTCAGATGTTGAATTGACCAGTCAGACATTTGGTTTGAATATTTCAGTTTTTAGATATCAGATCTTGGTATTCGGGAATATTTCAGCAGTTGAGTTGAAGCACTCAGTTGATGGGTTTCTAATTCAGAGGTTGAAGATATACAGTTATCAGTTTTTGGTATCGGGTTTTCATGTCAGTCGTGAGAGCTATTCAGATCTTGATCTAGGGTGATGCAATCAGACTTTGGTATTCATTCAGCCGTTGTGTTCTTATGTCAGAAGTATATTGATTCAGCAGTTGGATATTCACTTCAGTAGTCAACATATTTCAGCAGTTGGATATTTGCATCAGTAGCGAGTATATTTCAGCAGTTGGGTATATATTTCAGTAGTAAGTATCTTCAGTAGTTGGCTACAGTGATTTTGATTCAGTATTTGCAACCAGTCGTTATATCACAATTTGCAAAAAGGGAGATATTTCAGGCGTTGGATATCTTATCAGCAGTTGGTATAATCAGTCGTTGGTTGTTATGATCAGCAGTTGAATTCTACTTCAGTAGTGAGCATATTCAGACGTTAGCATGTTTATGAATAGCAAAACTACGTCGTTTGAATAAGTTGAAACGACAGCGTTTGGCTTAGCGCTAAATTCAGAAGTTGGTTTATGATTCTATCAGCGATGAACTATTCATCATCTTCAAGGAAGGAAAAGCTGAATCAACGATAAGAGACTTCAGGCACAAACAATAAATCGATTCAAACGCGATCACATATTCAAATTGGAAAGAATCAATGGTGAAGATTGAATCGTACAATTGCCTGGAATTAAGGAGACAACGTTGGTACTATTTTGGGTAAATAGTACACATTTACAGAGAACGTTTTACGATGCACAAATATGGAACACGACAAATTGGCTCTGAAGATGTGCAATTTACCATGTAGTGGATCAGAAAAGACGGTTGCATGATTATCAGTATTTTCAAAAGGAATTTTGTTTCCTTAGTCGAATTAATCGACCGTTGTGAACGAAGGGTATAAATAGCAGAAGTTTGAATTGAAGAAGGGCTCCTTCACTCTCGAATACTTGCCGTCACTCTGCCATCATTTTGTCTCAAATATTCTCGAGCTTTCTCTTTGTCAAAGTTATCTCTCAAAAGCTCGCAAACTCGAAGAACACTCAACCAGCGCTTATTGTTCTATCTTCGATTTCATCTTCTGGTTCACCTTTGTTGAATCGAGTTTCTACGTTTAGAAACCAGAAGATTTACAGACTTCAATAGTTGTGTACCTCATTGTAAAATCCATTTGAGTCTGTAACAAACGTGCTCCTTAAGCCGTTTGAGAAAAATTTTATTCACTTGTATTCAGCAGCTGCGACTGCTTTGTTGTTGGTGTTGCTAGGAGTTCACCTTGAGCGAGGCTCGGTGATTGGGTGTTTGTTGAAAGCCTGTAACCATCAAATATTCTAGTGGAACCTTCCTGAAAAGGAAGAAGGGGAGACGTAGGATATTGATATCCGAACTTCCATAAACAAACTCTCGACCCTTAAACTTTTACATTATCGCATTTACTTATTGCTTTAACTGTTCACAAATTAATCGACTTATTTCCGCACTTTTTGTTAGTCGAGAAATTTGATTTAAACTGAGATACCTTAAATCTGGTAACTCGGATTTAAGTTAAGAGAGGCGCTTGTAAACTATTTTTAAAAGGTTTCGAAAATTTGAAAATACCAAGAGTTCATTCAACCCCCCACCCCCTTCTGAACTCTTGCAGCTGTTTTAAAATGTCGAATTCTCACAACAAGATTCCTATGTTTTCCAAGGAGGATTACGACGACTGGAAGATACGCATGCAAGCGCATTTGGCTGCTCAAGATGACGACATGTGGTCTGTTATCACAGAAGGACCATTATTGATAATGAAGCCAAATCTAGCTTTTGCAATATCAGGTGGCGAGCCTCAGTTTCTAGAAAAGAGCAGACATGAATATACTAATGAGGATAAGAAGAAGGCGAATCTGGACAATGTGGCCAGGGATATTATTTACAAGACACTGGACAAAAACATGTTCAGTAAAATCAAGACCTGCGTCACTGCCAAGGAAATATGGGAGAAGCTGACCCAAATATGTGAAGGAAATGATGAGACGAAAGAAAATAAGTTGACTGTGGCTCAGCAGAAGTACGTCGATAAAGATGAAGGATGGAGAGACGATGACGGAGTTCGATGAAAGATTCAGTGCTGTTGTTATTGAGTTGACAAGTCTTGGCAAAGAATATAGCAACAGAGAGCTAGCACTGAAGGTGATGAGAGCGTTGCCCAGGGAATGGGACGTGAAGACGATGGCTATGAGGGAATCCAAAGATTTGAACAAGCTGGAGCTTCACGACTTGTTTGCAAATCTTAAAGCTTATGAGTTTGAGTTGGAGACAAGAGCTGAAGCTGATCCCTCAACATCTCAACCAACTAAAGTGCTAGCCGCTACAACTACTGAACAGTGGTCTCCTAGCACTAGCAAGACGGCTGATCAACTCAGCGATGATGCCATGTCCCTCTTCGTCAAGAAGTTTGGGAAATATTTGAGAAGATCCTACAACCCTTCTACTCCTTATAATAATTTTCATAAATCTGACAAAGTTACTGATTTGAATTGTTATAACTGTGGTCATCCAGGGCACTTTGCAGCTGATTGCAATAGGCCAAAGAAGGAGGACAGATCCAGGGATGACAAGAGAACTGATGATATATACAGGAGAGATGACAAGAAAGAGGATCGATACAAACGAGATGACAAGACAGATGACAGAACTGTCGACAGATCCAAAGACAGACGGATGAGGACACGAGATGATAAAAGACCCAGTCGCAAGAATTATCGCAAAGTGCTGATGGCTGAGGAAAGCACTAAAAGCTGGGCAGATACTGATTCAGACTCTTCATCCAGCTATTCCTCATCTAGCGATAGTGAACAGGAGGAGGTTCACTGTCTCATGGCTAATCAAACATCTGATGACGAGGTATTCGACTTCTCTAACATTGAATTTACACGAGAAGACCTTGTCAGTGCACTTAATGATATGGTCAAAGAGTATAGGAAGCTTTCTCAATCATTTGAGGAAATCAAAGCTGAAAACGAAAATATGAAAAATAGTTCAATTGAATCAAGCACTGACACGCTTGAGGACATTGACAGTTTGAAGATTGAGTTGATTAAGCTGATGATGGAAAATGAATTGTTGAGAAATGAGTCTAGTGAGCTCAAAGCTGAAATTGAAAAATCAAATTTGACAATGAGCTCATGGGCAAAGTCTTCTGCTTCTCTAGATAAGATGTTTGGAATTCAGTAGCCAGCGAATGATAGAACTGGCTTGGGTTTCAATAGTAGTGACAGCAGTGAAGGAGAAACGAGTACTCAGTCACAGCTGGCGTATGACAAGTTCAATAAGATGAGCTTTTTCAAATCCAACGTGATATATGATCCATGTGAGTCGATGACATATGATGACCAGACCTCTCACAAGTTGAACCATAAAGGAAAAGCTGGTATCGGTTTTCAAAGACCTGAGAATTCCAAGCCTAGCTGGCTAAAGAACAAATTGGACAAAGACAAAGCGAAAGCTGGTTCTAAGTCGTTTGTTCCTAACCAGCCAAGGCGTAATTCAACGAAGGTAAAATCTGGTTGGAGAAAGGTTCAGTAAAGCAAGGATCTAAATGGTCAGAATATGAAATCAACACTCAATAGATTTCACTATAATTTTGCACAGACCCTCACTGTTGGATCTGTTTTGACAGATCCTAATTAAGTTTTGAATTACACAAAACCTATTATTGTGTTTCTAACAATTCTATTTAAGCGTACAGGTTTTAGCTAACAAAGAAGACGATCTTCAGCAGCTTTATTTGTCCAGCAGTTGGTTCGCTATATTATCTATCAGCAGTTGGTTTGGTGTTCATGGAATCAGCAGTTGAATTAGCAATGGAGACGTCATTTAAGCGTACAGGTTTTAGCTAACAAAGAAGACGATCTTCAGCAGCTTTATTTGTCCAGCAGTTGGTTCGCTATATTATCTATCAGCAGTTGGTTTGGTGTTGATGGAATCAGCAGTTGAATTAGCAATGGAGACGTCCAGAGTTGATTCAGTTGTTTGTAATCAGGCGTAGGCCAAAGTTAAACCAGCTGGAGCGAAGAGTATCAGCAGATGATGAAGATCAGCTGCAAGCGCTAAAAAGCAAGTGAACCAGCTGGTACAGGAATAGAGA
>KQ990568.1:101953-157290 GCA_001598015.1 Dorcoceras hygrometricum | reverse complement strand
GAATCCATACATACTTCACATTCTTCTTGGTCAGGGATGTCAAGGGCTGAAATCGACGAGAAGCCCTTGATGAACTTGCGGTAATATCCTGCTAAACCCAAGAAAAACTGCGAATCTCGGCTGCATTCTTTGGAATCCCCAGTTCTGCACTGCCTTCACCTTCGATGGGTCGACAAAAATCTCATCTCTAGAAATGATATGCCCCAAGAATGTCACCTGCACTAGCCAAAACTCGCACTTGTTGAACTTGGCATATTGTCGGTGCTCTCTCTGTTACACAGATCCAGATTGAGTTTTGAATTACACAAAACTTGTTATTGTGTTTCTAACAAATCTACGTAGTGTGCAGATGTTTGTTAGAATAGAAATCTGATGTGGTGTATCGCCTAAAGAGAAGATAAATCTGATGTGGTGTATCGCCTACAAGAAGAGACAGAGATCTTATGTGGCGAAAGAGAGAAGTCTGAGTTTAATGATGAATAGAAGTCTGAAGAAGAAGTTGAATGTGACGAGAAGAAAAGGAGAGTCTCGAAGAAGCTGATGAACAGGAGAAATCTGGAAGATGAGATATAAAGAGGAGAATGATAAAGGAGAGAAATCTGGAAGTCTGATGAACAGTAGAGATCTGATGAGAGGATCATGTGTGAAGAGAAGTCTGAAAGCTAAATAAAAATGAATTCAGCAGTAAGATACAAGCAGAAGATGGAATCAGACGGCGATGCAAAGAGGCAAAACAGTTGATATCAGATGTTGATTTAAATGTGAAGAAAAGCGAACAGATGATGATCAAATGTGTGAACGAAGAAGACAACAGCTGAGCAAACAACTGTTAATAAAATGTGATGACGAAGAAGACAACAGCTGAGCGAACAGCTAATGAGCAATGTGGTGACGAATCTTACGACAATTGAACAAGCAGTGAGATGTATCAGCTGTTGGAATGTTCAGTAGTTGAAGCAAACAACTGTTGGAACATAAAAGCCAAATCATAAGACGACAAACGCCTGCAAAAGAAAGGATACAAGGACAACTCTGTCGATACTTACATAACACCTTTTAACAGGAAGAAAACTGTGTCCAACGGGAAGAAATTTGAAGAGTATATATAAATACAAGAAGCGCTGTTGGAGATGCAAGGATTGTGGATTGATGCTGTGCGAAGAATTAAAACGAACAGAAAAAGAAACACACAGTGCACAAATAAAGAGGGAAGAAAAATAGAAAGACGAAGCAGCCGGCCATCTGCTGAGTCTTAATCAACTCTTTAGGAGCATTTCCCAGTTGTGTGAGATTTATTTTATACGAGAGTTATGCGTACACTGTAAATCTCACACACACAGAGATTCATTCACATTTTATGAGAGTTGAGCGAAACAGTATAGTGAATGAATCTCAAATCCAATACAAAACCAGATCCCGTCCAAGCACGAAGACGTAAAACTCTGTGTCTGTAGCCTTTCTCATAGAGGCATAAAACAAGTGATTAAGTGACACAGCTGAGGGCTGGTGTAGTTCTAGGAGTTCGAATTTGGCAGTGGGTAAGTCCCAAATTCGATTGGGTCTGCGGATCAAATTCTTCTAGGGGATGCCTTCCAGATTTGGAAGAAGGGGAGACGTAGGATATTGCTATCCGAACTTCCAGAAACAAATAACAGTGTATTGTATTCTTTTACAGTACTTCCGCATATGCATTTACCTTAGCACGCATAACAAATTTCACAGTCACACACGCTCAAACAGATTTCACACGCACAGTCGTATTTACATATGTTTAATGAAATCTGTTTGCATCGAGTTGTTTTAAAATTAGGATTCAGTCCTGGTGTATTCCGCATGATTTTATTTCATACCAGATCTGTCTCCGGTGCTCTATTAATGTTCAAGAACCATGAGCTATTGTAGCTCCTTAGCAGCGTTAAGTTTAAATTTTATTATTGATCAGATCTCTCGGCCCCTGTTGTGTTGTGTTGCTTAGTTTTATTGTGCGGTGAGATCTGATCCTTCGATCCTAACAAGTGGTATCAGAGCAGGTTGTTCTTGAACGAGCATTTTTTTTAAAAAAACGCAAGTGCTATCTTGTTTTAAAAGTTTTAAAATCTTTGAGAATCTTATATTATGAAGGCCGGGTGAAAAATGACTGTTTGGATATCGTTTTCTTTTGTCGAGCTGACACGGAATGCGCGAGTTCTGTATGGATGCCAATATCTTATTTTGGTTGGGCTATTTTCAGCACATGGGACAAAATAAGTGAAATGAAGGAGAATCTGATTGTCTAGACATCGTTTTTCCTGCTGAATATATTAAGTGACTCGATAGCACATGTCCTGTTTTGAAACAAAATATATTCGAGTGCTCTGATGGCTTTTAAATTCTGTTTTGCGGAAATTTCAGTTGTTATATTTCAGCTGCTGGTGCTTTGTTTTTGTTTGATCTTATATTATAAAAGACAGGGAGAGTAATGATTTTGGAATTGCAGAGTATTGTTCCAAAAGAATGTGCAGTGATATGTCTTCTGTCGAGCTGACACAGATCTTGCAAGATTTGTGTGTAGGCCAAGACTTTGAATTCTGTTATGGGACAGAGTTTAAAAGAAATGGAAGAGATTATGTGAATTCCATTGTTATTATCTCCCAGCCTTTAATAATTTGAGCAATCTGTTTGTAGCACCTTTTCTGTGTTGCTAAACCCTTTTTGAGTCCCACAAAAATGGAGAGAATTTGTTAGATCATGCATCTGTTATTTAAATTTTTGTGTAAATCAAAAGGGAGAGATTGATGGATCTGTGTAAACAGATCCAGATTGAGTTTTGAATTACACAAAACTTGTTATTATGTTTCTAACAAATCTACGTAGTGTGCAGGTGTTTATTAGAAGAGAAATCTGATGTGGTGTATCGCCTAAAGAGAAGAGAAATCTGATGTGGTGTATCGCCTACAAGAAGAGACAGAGATCTGATGTGGCGAAAGAGAGAAGTTTGAGTATAATGATGAACAGAAGTCTGAAGAAGAAGTTGAATGTGACGAGAAGAAAAGTAGAGTCTCGAAGAAGCTGATGAAAAGGAGAAATCTGGAAGATGCGATATAAAGAGGAGAATGATAAAGGAGAGAAATCTAGAAGTCTGATGAACAGTAGAGATCTGATGAGAGGATCGTGTGTGAAGAGAAGTCTGAACGCTAAAGAAAAATGAATTCAGCAGTAAGATACAAGCAGAAGATGGAATCAAACTTCGATGCGAAGAGGCAAAGCAGTTGATATCAGATGTTGATTTAAATGTGAAGAAAAGCGAACAACTAATGATCAAATGTGTGAACGAAGAAGACAACAGCTGAGCAAACAGCTGTTAATCAAATGTGATGACGAAGAAGACAACAGCTGAGCGAACAACTAATGAGCAATGTGGTGACGAATCTTACGATAGTTGAACAAGCAGTGAGATGTATCAGCTGTTGGAATGTTCAATAGTTGAATTAAACAGCTGTTGGAACATAAAAGCCAAATCAGAAGACGACAAACGCCTAGAAAAGAAAGGACACAAGGACAACTCTGTCGGTACTTTACAGAACACCTTTTAACAGGAAGAAAATTGTGTCCAACGGGAAGAAATTTGAAGAGTAGATATAAATACAAGAAGCGCTGTTGGAGATGCAAGGATTGTGGATTGATGCTGTGCGAGGAATTAAAACGAACAAAAAAAGAAACGCACAGTGCACAAATAGAGAGGGAAGAAAAATAGAAAGACGAAGCAGCCGACCATCTGCTGAGTCTTAATCAACTCTTTAGGAGCATTTCCCAGTTGTGTGAGATTTATTTTATACGAGAGTTATGCATACACTGTAAATCTCACACACACAGAGATTCATTCACATTTTATGAGAGTTGAGCGAAACAGTATAGTGAATGAATCTCAAATCCAATACAAAACCAGATCCCGTCCAAGCACGAAGACGTAAAACTCTGTGTCTGTAGCCTTTCTCATAGAGGCATAAAACAAGTGATTAAGTGACACAGCTGAGGGCTGGTGTAGTTCTAGGAGTTCGAATTTGGCAGTGGGTAAGTCCCAAATTCGATTGGGTCTGCGGATCAAATTCTTCTAGGGGATGCCTTCCAGATTTGGAAGAAGGGGAGACGTAGGATATTGCTATCCGAACTTCCAGAAACAAATAACAGTGTATTGTATTCTTTTACAGTACTTCCGCATATGCATTTACCTTAGCACGCATAACAAATTTCACAGTCACACACGCTCAAACAGATTTCACACGCACAGTCGTATTTACATATGTTTAATGAAATCTGTTTGCATCGAGTTGTTTTAAAATTAGGATTCAGTCCTGGTGTATTCCGCATGATTTTATTTCATACCAGATCTGTCTCCGGTGCTCTATTAATGTTCAAGAACCATGAGCGAATGCAAAACGCTGTCGTTCCAACTTATTCTAGCTACACTGTCAACTGCAATGAAACTCTCTCTCGAATGATTAGTTGACAGCTTCACTTCAGATTATTTTCCCTCTGTTGGTGCACTGTGTAATCAATGAATATTTCCCACAGTATTGTAGTTGCACCAACTGAACGAACGCATAGCGTCTCGTTCACTCTGAACTGCAGGACCAGAACTGATCTTCAATTGGCGTCGCCTCCAATATATAGCCTCTGTAAAATACTTCCCGTTGGAAAGCTTCCAAAAACTCTTCAGCGCTCCAGAAGGCTGTCTTGTCTTCTTTCCATTTTGTTGCAACGCTCCTCTGTAAAGTAAAAGTACTTGCGTCCTTTTCTTTTGCAGGCTTCTGTCGCTTTCTCCATTTTGAATTGAGCTCAGCAGTTGACATCCAGCTCTCGCAACTCTTCGTAAATTGTCAACTGCTTCGCTGCTGATCCTTCACTGCGACTGGATCTTGCAACTGTTTGAATCTCTTCACTTCGCCTGCTTCTTCTCTTCTAGCGACTGGATAACTTGTGTCTGGATGCTTCAGCTTGCGACTGGATGCGTAGAGCTTGCGACTGGATACGCAAAGCTTGCGACTGAATATATATCAACAGCTGATTCAAATAATCTCTCGACTGGATGCTGCTGTTGCTTGCGTCTGGTTGTCCAAAAGCTTCGCCTGAATCTTCTTGCGACTGGAATCTTTGCGTTGCGACTGGAAGCGTAGCAACAGCTGATAAGCTCTCGACTGGAAGTACTGTTGCTACCTGCTGAATCTTCGCGCCTGCTGATTATTTCCATCGCAACATCTTCCTGCTGATTCTTGCGACTGGATGCTTTGCGTTGCGACTGGATGCACTGTAGCTTCGTCTGCTGAAATAACAACGCAAAGTCTTCCTGCGACTGGATCATCTTCTGCTGATATCTTTGTCGACTGGATGCTAAGCTCCGCTATTTCTTCTTTTCTTTGCACCTGGAAATCTTGCGACTGGACACTGTAGCTCGCGACTGAATATATAGCAACAGCTGATACAAATAAGCTCACGACTGGATGCTGCTGTTGCTTGCGACTGGATCTGTGTTTCTAACAATTCTACTTGAGTGTACAGATTCTAGCTATCGAAGAAGATGATGAACAGTCGAAGAATCTGTCCAGCCGATGGTTCACAATATAAAGATTCAGCAGTTGGTTTGGTGTTCATGGAATCGGCAGCTGGATTAGCAATGGAGACGTCCAAAGTTGAATCAGCTGTTCGTAATCAGGCGGAGGCCAAGTTGAACCAGCTGGAACGATGACAACCAGCTTCAAGCGCTAAAGAGAAAAGATGAACCAGCTGGAACAGGAATTGAGAAGTCTGCTGGAGAGATAAATCGAAGAAGAAGATTCCAATTATAAGTACTGTTGACGAATATGTTGACAGTCGCTATTCAAGAAGCTAAGATGAGTCGCAAGCTGGAGCTGGAACGATAAAGATCAGCTGGAGCGCTTAGCGTAGATGACATCAGCAGTGAAGTCATCATTCAGCAGGAAGCTACAGTGATCAGCAGGAAGCTATCAGCAGTTGAGATGATGCCCAAGATATGGAATCAGCTGTGATGACATCAGCAGTGATGTCATCACAATCAGCAGTTGACATTCAGCAGATGAGAAGAAAAGTGAAGAGATGAAGCGACGTCGTGCTGAAGAATCAGCATATGGTTTAGAGTTGATGACGTCATCGGTGACGTCATCATACTCAGCAGATGGTTTAGCGTTGATGACGTCATTGGTGACGTCATCATAATCAGCAGATGGTTTGAGAGAGCAGTCGCAAGATACCAGCAGGTAGCTTGTACATCCAGACGCAAGAGAGAAGCGACGTCGTAGAGGAGGAAATCCAGTCGCAAGCTACTGCTCACCAGCAGATGCTATTTGGAGATAGCGATAGCAAAACGATGTCGTTTACATAAGTTGATACGACAGTGTTTTGCTCTTGCGCTAAAGATTCAGCAGGAAGACTTTGTGTTGATAACCAGCCGCAAGATCCAGTCGCGAGCTACAGTGGATCCAGACGCAAGCAACAGCACATCCAGTCAAGAGCTTCAATGAACCAGCTGTTGCTATGAATCCAGTCGCAAGCTTTGCGTATCCAGTCGACATGGAATCCAGTCGCAAGTAAAGCAGATGTAGTGGAGAGTTACAATCCAGACGCAAGATTCCAGTCACAGTATTTGAAGATTCAGCAGAAGCGCAAAGCAGCAGTAGACTTGAATCAGCAGCGAAGCAGTTGACGATTTACGAGAGCTGGATGTCAACTGCTGAGCTTAATTCAAATGGCAATAACGCTCTAGATGGAAAGAATCAATGGCTGAGATTTAGTCGTGCAAATTGCCTCAATTCAAGGGAACAAGATTTGTACTATTCTGGGAAATAGTACAATATACAGAGGAAGTTTGCACGGGAATGGAAAGACGACAATTTGGCCTTGACAAGCGCAGAACAGATTTGGATTCTATCTAACGGCCATATTTCAAACTGAGCTTATATATTCGAGAAACGCCATTGAAGAAGGTTAACGATGTTGGTGCGACTACAGCGCTGTTGCAAAAATACATTGATTACACAGTGCACCAGCAGAGGGAAAATGAACAGATAGACGAAGCAATCGACCGCCATTAGAGAGGAGCTTTCACGAGAGTCGATTGCTGAGTTTTAATTAGCTTGTGCAGAGCAATTTCCCTAGTGTGTGAGAAACAGAGAGTTGAGAGCTTCATTGTAACAATCTCACACACAGAGATTCATTCACATCCATTGGTGAATGAATCTCAAAACGTTTCAAACAGTCCCGTCCAAGCACGATGACATAAAACTCATGTGTATGTAGTTAGTCACACAGTTGAGGCTGGTGTGCATTTGTGGAGTCTAGGAGTTCTCACAGCTGCTGGTTATGGGATTGGGTCTGTACACGAGTTGTAAGATCAAATCTTCTAGTGGAGCCTTCCGAGGTGGAAGAAGGGGAGATGTAGGACATTGAGGTCCGAACTTCCAGAAACAGATATGCTGTGCATCGGTCCATTTCTTTAAGCTTTCAGTATTGCATATTTACCTTAGCATTGCACGCATAAACAGAAATCAGCACTTGCATTTACTTAGCATCGCATACACAGTTAGCACACAAGCACTTGCAAGTCTCGAACAGATTTTTGTTGTACATAAATCTGTTTGAGTTGTTTTAAAATATAGGATTCAGTTCTGGTATTTTTCGCATGATTTTTAAATCATACCATATCTGTCTCCGGTGCTCTTCTGGTGACTTTTTATGTGTTCAAGAACATTGAGCTATTGCAGCTCGTTTAGTGCAGCGCAAAATTTTTACTGTTTGTCAAATCAGCGCTGGCTATCTTTTTGATCCTATTTTTTGGACCAACACTTTTATTTACAGTACTTCCGCATATGCATTTACCTTAGCACGCATAACAGATTTCACAGTCACATACGCTCAAACAGATTTCACACGCACAGTCGTATTTACATATGTTTAATGAAATCTGTTTGCATCTAGTTGTTTTAAAATTAGGATTCAGTCCTGGTGTATTCTGCATGATTTTATTTCATACCAGATCTGTCTCCGGTGCTCTATTAATGTTCAAGAACCGTGAGCTATTGTAGCTCCTTAGCAGCGTTAAGTTTGAATTTTATTATGGATCAGATCTCTCGGCCCTGTTGTGTTGTGTTGCTTAGTTTTATTGTGCGGTGAGATCTGATCCTTCGATCCTAACACTCTCAATGTCTGCAGTGCGGTCTGTAGATGATGTCTATGCTTCTCTAAGCTCCTCGAATAGACCAAGATGTCGTCGATGAAAACAATGATGAACCTATCCAAGTACTGTCTGAAGATCCGGTTCATAAAATCCATGAAGATCACTGGGGCATTCGTCAGGCCAAACGGCATCACCAAGAACTCGTAGTGGCCATAACGTGTCTGAAATGCAGTCTTGGACACGTCCTCCTCTATAAATCTCAACTTATGGTAGCCAGATCTCAAATCAATCTTCGAGAAAACGAAGCTCCCTGCAACTGATCAAATAAATCCTCTATCCTCAGGAGTGGGTACTTGTTCTTCGCTGTTGTTCAACTCCCGGTATTCTATGCACAACCTCATACTGTCATCCTTTTTCTTCACAAACAGAACTTGCGCGCACCATGGAGAAAAGCTAGGGAGAATAAATCCCTTATTGAGCAACTCCTGAATCTGCTCCTTCAGCTCCTTCATCTCGGTAAGATCCAATCGATATGGTGCCTTAGAGATAGGCACTGTACCTGGAAACACGACCAAGTCGGCCCTGACTGCATGATCTTGGAACATCATCATCAATCCCTGAACAACACTGGCCGTCGATATCTCCTCTCCCGACGGAATCGTCACTGTGAGAGCCACAACCAAGCTCTCCGGAATAGTATCCATCCTTTGAATAAACATGCTCGAGATAAATGAGTGAGTCACCCCTGAGTCTAGCAATGCAAGGGTAGTGACACCTAGAACATGGATCTCGCCTGAAATCGAACGTCACACAGGCACGTGTTTACAATCAATCTAGCTTCCAATAAACAGTTTAGATTCCTAAAACATTTCTAGGTCCGCTTGTCCTACCCGTCTAAGTTCTCAAGACAAGTCCTAGAAGTTCTATCTATTCTACTTAGCACCTAAGGCATAGAGTTTCCTAGCAGTGCTTTACTCAGCAACTCGCAGATCTGTAGTCCCGGCAAACTCCTTGGGTCCCTGCTTGCGGAACCTCTCAGCCACGTCCTCCTTGTAAGATTCCCAGAACGCTTCGACTGTCTCTCCAGCATCCTGGTAATCCCGGCTAGCATATCCACACTAGCCCTCTCATATGGCGTCATCGGGAGGAGGAGGTGAATCGTCATCTTGCTGATCCCTATCACGGCTGGGAGGCATACCGGCACACCAAACCCTTAACGTAATTTTAAGTGCATGACTAAGCGTCTAACTCTTAAACTCTTAAGGTAAAACTAATGCTGAAAATAGAACATGCATCATGCGAAAATAAACATGAATCGTAAACTCTAAAACTTATAGACTGACAGTGTGACTTCCGAGCTCCACGCAGAAGGCTAGTACCCCACCAGAACCACCGCTCTGACCAACTGAAACAAACCGAACTCTAAAATTTTTTTTTGAAATAAAATAAAGTGCGGAATAAATAATCTAAAACGTATGGCTCGTCCCTTCAAAACATTTTCTCAACATCATTTTAAAACGTAAACAAACGAGTATCTTAAAACATAAAGTCCACCATACTGTTTAAAAACCAGGTTAAGTAAAAGTTGCGAAAACTGAACAGGCTAAATAAAATATCTGATGTTTAAAAACTAGGTTAAGTAAAAGTTGCGATAACTGAACATGCTAAATAAAATATCTGAAAATGTATCACAACATAAATAGAGACGTCTGAGTGGTCACGAGGTACAACTGCAACAGGCGCTCAGAGGTCCTCAACTCCGGTCGGCATAAAATCAACAGGGTCATCACCTACACCATTTAAACCTTGTGAGCCTAAAGGTCTAGCATGCTCTATCTGAATAATATCAAGGTACATATAATAAAATCTCATGCAAGCATATACGTATAGTGAAATAACTTTAAAACATGCATGCGCGAATGATCGTAAAACATGGCATTAAAACTCTTCATAATAGTACATGATCATATATCGTAACATACTGAGGCATAACATAACGTAATGTAAAAAGGGCGTGCGAGTCGTATCCATGAAGTGTGAGCCATAACATAAGCGATTGATCAATTTAAAAAACCAATGTACGTGGCGATGCGGTGCACCCGACCTTACCTCGGGATCCCTCACACCTCTATACTGCCACTTCACCATGTCGTGATCACATAGATCCATAAACTCGTAATACATCAAAACAGGGGATCATCGGGCCCGGTATCCCGACTAGCTCCCATCGTAACTTGCCACACATCACTTCAATCCTTCGAAAATATTTTTCTTTTCTTTCATGCCTTAACATTTTCATAAAGCTTTCATGATGCGTGCATTTCATAAAAACATGCAATTTAAAGGTTTAACCCGTCAATATGTATTTAATTCTTTCATTTAAAATAATTTTCATATTCGTATACATAACATACTACATATAATTAAATATATATATATATATATATATATATTCACGGACTTCTACATTTTCTACTCCGATTAAGGACTGGTTCAGGTGACTGACCCACTAAATCTAAGTCCAAAAACCTAGACTTAACTTTAAAACGACATCTAACCCTAAACATGACTTTGCTCATAACTTTAAAATTGAACTTTAAAAATTTTATAAAACACTCACTCATTTACTTTAAAATCAAACATTAAAAATTTGACTAAATAAAAATCCCATTGACCCCAATTTTGACTTTAAAATTAATACAAAATATTAGGTTCATAAAATCATTAAAAGTTGGACTTAAAATTTGAATTTAAAAATGTTTGACCCAATACCCTTAAAATTGGACCTAAAACTTTAAAATAAAATACCCGGTCCAGAATAAAATGACTCGGACCCAAACTTAAAATATTTTGACTCGACTCTCGACTAACCGACCCGTTTCAGCTATGACAGTTTAAAAAACATACATGCTAAAAATCATTTTCTAGGCATTAATTTGTCATGAAAATTATCAAAAATCTCATAAATCACATAAATTCTAAAAAAACTGGAATCTTAAAATATACTTAAAACATCAAATAAAATCATCCATGAACTTTGGCAGCCCCTAAGACTCGAAATCTCAATTTTCACAAAAATGACCCGACGATGCTCACTTCGAGCGACGAAAAGGTAAAAATCATTAAAAATCTATCTATTAACCAAATCACTCTCTGTTTTGATCCACATTACCCTAACTCATCCCACTAGCCACTGGAATAAACAAGACCCAAAAATGATTCAAGACGTGACCAACCCGATGCCCGCGTTCAGACTGCAACCAGGACACATGCTAGCCATAAAATTCATAACTAATTCGTTCCTCGACCAATCGCTCCCCGTTTGGACCTACATGACCCTAAATCAATGAGCTATCCCCTGAAAACAACCTTGACCATACATACCACATATAGAGACTTACCCGACCCCAAAAACTCTACTATCACGCACAGACGACAAGCCAGGACATGTGCTGATTATAAAATTCGTAACTAATTCATTCCTTGACCAAATCGCTCCCCGTTTGGACCTGCGTGATCCTAAATCGATGGAATAACTACAAGGACCACCCTTAGACCGAACCCAAGCCCTGTGAACCGCCCATGACCGAAGCATCACAAGAACGAATCAAATATGCGTTAGAAATCGTGAAGCATGTATGATTCGTAAATAATAAACGTGGATATCATGAATTTACATAAAAATCATGCAATCCGTCATTAAAAACAGTATACTATGGCATAAATGGTGAGAAAAGAAGAGATATATACATGTCTTGATTTGAGAACAATGAAGAACTGCGAGTTACCGAAGCGGGGGACGCGAGATCGGGACAAACCACCTCGAAAACACCCAAAATTCGATGGAGCCTAGAGCATCAAGGGGAGGAGGCGGCTAGAGGAGGGGAAGGGGTAGGGTTTTCGAAAATTGGGGTAGGGAGAAAATGAATTTGTATCCAAAATGACCCCTCTGATGTGTTTAATTAAGAATATTAAGAGTTTTCCTATACTAACCATCCACTTAATTAAAATGTTGAATAATACTCTAATTGAATAGGCTAAAATCTTAAATTTTTGTAATATATTGCATCCTCAATTTTAAAATATAAGAAAGTCCATTAAAACAGCCCGTATTGGTGAAAAACGGGTTCCCCTCAACCAATAATCATAAAAACTCATTTTCGAAAATTACTGCTTAAAAATAATAAATTTGTTCTTAAAAGTATGAGGCTTAAAACTTTCAAATAATTTTCATCTCGGTCGTCCCTAGTCTCGTCCACGTGTCCGGAACTCCAATGGGCTAAAACATAACATGCATATCATGAAACAATAAAACTATCATTAAATCACATAAAATAGCATATAATTTTCTAAAATAAATTTTCCCCTAGTCATGCACTTATTTCCACGTAATTAGGATTCATGGGCGTTACAATCTCCATGGCCATCACTTCCCTTCCATTGATGCGGGGGTTTACATACATCAAGCCATCAAGCCCTTGTGTGATGTCGGCTTTTCAATATGCAAGGCATTCAACATCTATAGAGGATTGACTTGTGCCTTGAAATAGTTTTCCATACCCAAAGGAAATTTAAAGTTCTTCGACACTCCGCGCGCCGCCAAAGGACTTCAGTTCAGGCACCTTAAACTTTGAAGAAGGGGAGGAGCTTGCTATAGGAGTAGTTCCAGCAGCTTTTTCAACAATTTAAGCTCCAACTAGAATTCCTCCATCTTGTATTTGAACTCTTCTTTATTTGTAAGAACCTTTCGTTCCACCAATTCCGAAAGGTCCGTAATAGATATATGAATGATTCCAAGGCAATCTTTAACCATCAACTTGGGTGAATAGTGAGAATTCCGCTGAAAAGTCAGAAGGAGTCACCACGAGTCCTTCTAGCCTTCTCATTCGTGTTTTCAACTCTAGGATCCGATCACGCAGTGAAGATGCATTCGATGATTCTGCCATCAACAATGGTTCAGGCCATCAGATCCTGGCACTGATACCAAAATGTCACAAGGGGCTAACTTGAGTTGAACACACCGGTTTTTTTTTCAGGTTCTAACCCTTCGTGCCGACTTGATTTGCTCACCAAATCAATCAGCCTACCACGACCCTTGAGTTATATAAATGAAATATACCCTCACCCGAGCCAACAAGTGCAATAAGCAATATAAGTACGCACACGAGATTACGGTAACTTCCAACCTTGCACTAGCACAATTGCTCACAATACAAGGAATGCAATTTACAAGGCTTGCACACAAAAAGGCTCACACTTGTTAATGTTTTGCCTTGTGCAGCCCGTGGTCTTTATATAGCCAGCAGTGTCAGACTAGATGCCTACAAGTGTACCATGCATGTGCGCCAGCTGTCCACCCATGATCGTGGTCATGAGCACCTCCTTTGACTACCGAGTCATGGGCAGTTCGTACCTGGAACTACCAAGTCATGTGCCTATCGACCTCATGTTCGTCTGCACAAACTACTGGCATGTAGGAGAGGTTGTGCGCCCGTCTACTGAACCGCTCGCTCCAAATTCCCGCACGATCTATCGAGACATGGGCGAGGTCGTGTGCCGGTTTACCGCACCACTCACCCCAACTACATGTACGATCTATCGAGACTTGGACGAGGTTGTGCACCTGTCTGCAGCACACTCGCCTCAACTGCCTGCATGTTCTGCCGAGACGTGGGCGAGGTCGTGTGCCTATCTGCCGTACCACTCACCCACTATGTACGTTCCGCATAATCCGGCCCACGTTCTCCTATTTTCACGGAAGTTCATGCAACCACCCACCATGGTCTTGCACGTGGCCGTGAGGGTCCGAGAATCTCAGCTAAGTCCAGCACAACTGCACGCCCTTCACTCGGCCAGCATGCTTGGCGCCCCACACGTTTGCACTCCATGCACTTGTCCAGCATGTCTGGTGCCCCGCACGCCTGCACGCCATGCACATGGAAGCAAAGCTTTGCCAACACCTTGAGGGAACATCCCACCCAGATGTGCCTTCAGCCAACACTTGTGCCTATTCGCATGTACTCGACCTGGTATAAGGCACCGATACACCATGTCACTTTGCATTCATTCCATGGTCCCAACTTGGTTCGTTATTTTATAACATCCATGCCTCTGCATCTTGTTCTCAATCTGGTAAAATTTTTCAGTTAAAAAATCCTCATATTTGGACCCTTGGATCATTTTTGGGGGTGTCTAATCATATGACAGGTTGCTTGAAAATGTTTTGTACATATATTCCTTGTCATTATCCAACAACTGTTGTATTGCGTATGGTTCTTTGACAAAGTTTGGTGGAATTGGTAACATAAAATTCTCCCCAACCATTATCCTTATAGCAGGATTTCATGTCCCTACATTGAAATTCAACCTAATTTCTGTCAATCAATTAACTTAGTTTCTATCTTCTTCATGTAAATCCAGGATCTACTATCAGGGAAGACGATTTGAAGTCCTAGGGTGGCCTTTACTATTTCGAGGATGATCCGCAAGAGAGTAAACTAAATTTCAGGTCTAATAATGTGTCTTTGTCTGTGTTTCTAATCACGAAATCATGTTATGGCATCATAGACTTAGTCATCCAAGTTTCTCTTATTTGAAAAAATTATTTCCTTCCTTATTTAACAATGAAGAGATCACCTCTCCGTGGTGAAACGTGTCAATTTGCTAAACAAAATTGCACCTCATTTTATGTTGTTGTCCTCAAACACGAAAATTTTTTTCTTATGTGATCTCAAATTCTTTGAAGACATACCATACTTCTCATCTGCTTTGACTCAGGGGGAGAACATGAGCGAATCTTGCCTCTGAGATGGTTTGGGCCCTCTATTACCTACAGATCCATTACACATTACAGCAGTACCCAATCATGCTCTTTCAGCAGCCCCTCTGGTACTCCTGTTAGCAGCCTTATAACTCCATCTTCTAACAGCTCTTTCAAAACACCTTCCAATCATACACATGAGCCTGATTCCAAACTGTAAATAGTAGCCAATACATACCAAATGTGGTTAGAACTACAAGTCTACTCTCGAAAGAAAAAGTCCTCAAATGAGGAGAAGTTGTGAACCTTACTCACCATCAAGAGATTCAAACCAATGATGGATCCATCAAAGAATCAGGTATATCTACTTCTATTCCTAATGTAGAACAATAGCTATTAGGAAAGATGTTAGATCCTTCACTCAATATCGTGTCTCATATTTTGTGTCAGATTCAAAACCATCACCCTCATTCCATTCATTTACGTCAAGATTGTTGTAGAATTAAGGTTCATGAACAATTCCAGAATCATAAACATGTTAAAATCATTTGAACCGATAACTGTATCTGTAGCCGAATGTGAAAGCGTACCTGAAGCCATAGTCCTGAATTCTTTGAGAACAATAGGTTGATCTTCCAGATCTGAGCGTTCTTCTTGAGAGTCCTTTTGTCTCTCTCAGATTCTTATTCTAATAATGGGATTTAGAATAGGGAACGTGATGCACCAGACCTATGGACCATAACCAATATATAGAAAATTATTTGAATTATCTCCTACAATTTCTATTTAGCCCATCATTATAACCTAAATTATAATTTAGGATCTGGACATAAAAGGTTCATATCCTATTAGATACATTAAGCCCAATAATCCAAAACTTTAGTTGATCACTATAATTCGGGCTTAACTTTGTCAAACAACCCACAAGATATAACATCACATATAAGCCCATATAAGTAATAGATTCAACAATCTCCCACTTGGGTTATATGTGTAACCTATATGGTTTTGTGTTGTGAAAATAACCTTATGAGCTCAGATATGCTATATTACTGAGATGTATCTACCACCAATCTCGTCCATCAATTGTGTCAACACAGGATCAAAGCATCCTTTGTTACATTCATGGTAACTTGACCCATCAATGTTCAGATGTGTCAAAACAACTGAACGACATAGATGTGTAGCAAGGAAATTTCACGCAAGGTGATCATAACGTGCCTATTTCCAACTAGTCCACCCTTAAACTTTATTTTAGATCAAACTTTAATATTATCAGAGTGTGAATACAAATTCAAACTTTATTTCTGCAGAAAATCCATAAACAGTATGTAACCAAAGATCGTATATAGCAGATAAACATATAATATGACAAACTCCTACTAAAACTGAATATCTTCAATTGACCCAACGCCCATGTGAGCAGTGTGCTCATGAAACTGTTTGGACGTTAGTCCCTTAGTAAGCTGATCCGAGACCATGAAGTTTGTACCGATATGTTCAATAGACAACTATCCACTCTGAATTCTTTCTTTAACAACCAAGAACTTGATGTCGATATGCTTTGAATTCGTAGTGCTCCTGTTGTTATTGGAATATAAAAGTGCTGATTTATTGTCACAATGTAACTTTAATGGTCTTTCAATACCATCAATAGTGCGTAGTCCCGTGACAAAAAATTCCGCAGCCATATTCCGTGATTGGATGCTTCATAACAGCTATAAATTCAGCAGCCATAGTACAAAATGCTATAATGGATTTTTTAGCACTCCTCCAAGAAATGGCACCTCCAGCAAGGAGATAGTCATAGCCTGATTTGGATTTCATACTATCTTTGCATCCAGAAAAATCGGAGTCAGTGTACCCAATGATCTCAAGCTGATCCAACCTCCGATATGTGAGCATGTAATTCTTTGTTCTATAAGTATCGTAAAACTCTTTTGATTGCTTTCCAATGTTCCATTCCTGGGTTACTTAAATATCGTCCCAACATCCCTGTCACGTATGCAATATCCAGACTTGTACATACTTGAGCATACATTAGACTTCCCACTGCTGAGGCATAAGGAATCTTCTCAATTTCTTTTTCTCGAAATCATTTTTAGGGCACTGATTGAGACTGAAATTATCTCCTTTAGCCACAGGGGTATCACCCGGTTTACAGTCGTGCATCCCATAATGCTTGAGAACCTTTTGATATAGTTCTTCTACGATAATCAAAGAATACCACGAGAGAGCCCGATGTATTTGGATATCCAGAACAAATGATGCTTCATCGAGATCTTTCATCTCAAAATGCTTAGATTAAAATCTCTTCAACAATTCTATATCGTTACTAGCGATAAGGATGTCATCAACATATAAAACCAGAAAGATATGTTTACTCCCAATGACTTGTGCTATACACAATCATCAACCATATTCATCTCAAAAGCGAATGAGATGATCACTTGATGAAACTTGAAATAACATTTTCGAGTTGCCGCTTGAGTCCATAGATGGATTTCTTGAGTTTACAGACCATGTTATCTGGGTCTCCAGACACAAAGCTTTCTAGCTGCCTCATATAAATTGTTTCATCAATGTAACCATTGAGAAACGCTGTCTTCACATCCATCTAGTGTAGCTCAAGGTCGAAATGTGCCGCTAATGCCATTATAATTCTGAAAGAGTCTTCCGAAGAAACAGGAGAGAAAGTCTCTTTATAATCAATGCCTTCCTTTTGAGTAAAGTCTTTGGCGACAAGACGTGTTTGTATCTTTCAACATTGTCTTTCAAATCCCTCTTGGTTTTAAATATCCATTTGCAACCAATGGGTTTGCACCTTTAGGCATTGTGACAAGGTCCCACACGTCATTGTACATCATGGACTTTATTTCATCATTCATGGCATCAGTCCATTTGAGAGAGTTAGAACTTTCCATTTCTTGACGAAGTTGTTGGAGCAGCGACGGATCCTGATCTCGCTCCCGGGGCGCAGCGGAAATTTTAAAAATTTTACGTGAAAGAAATCAAAAGCTAAACATGCATGTGATGTTTAGAAAATATTTACCTTTGGCGACTTTGCACCCGGCTCCGACTATTCCGGTTCATGGACTTTGAAACCCCCTATTTGCCAATATAGATTACACGGCAATAGCAGTTCAATGGTTGAATCTCCGATTGTACGCCTAATCCGGTCCACGACCGGTTTCCAAATCCTTCGCTGCCTTGCACTAGAAAGCACATCGAATTGTCACGAATGGAATCTTCTCGCCAAAATGGCCGGAACAAGGGTTTGGCGGCGGGCGGCGGCGGCATTGACAAGCGACGACCGGAGGAGGCTGAGAGTGAAAGGAAGGGGAGATGAGAGTTGTCAACACAACTTGGTTCAATGATCAAGTCATCTGAATGTGTCTATTGATTGCCATATTTATAGGTGGAGGGATAGAGTTTGAGTTGAACAAAACAAAGGACATTCAGTTCAACTCAAATAGAGGACATTCAGTTCAACTCAAACAGGGACGTTTATTTCAACTCAAACAGTGAAAATTCGTTTCAAGTCAAACAGGAACATTCGTTTCGACTCCCTTGATTTTTGTCTCATCATAATCCCGATCGATGATCAGATATCATCGATGTGCTCAGTTTACAAAACTGATCATTATGATGCAAAATCAAATTTTCAGACCACTAAATCTATATATGACAGGTTTAATCCTATCAGCTAAATATGGAAGTCCTACTCCCTTAGATAATTTTGGAAGTCATACTCTCAATCTTCCCCTACTATACTCAACACATTGAGTACCATTTTCGTATGAGAATTGGGAAACCAGTACTTGTGTGATCCTCAATGGTTCAGGAATACAGCTAGCCGTGGGCTCACAACTCATTGTGACTTCGAAAACACATTTTCAGACTTATCCATCGGACCATGGTAAAACATCTAGCAACATCACCCCATGATCCCCTAGGTATCACTGATAGTGCCTGCAAGAGCCAGTCGATCATGGTTAGCGTACAATATGGTTTTTTCATCTCAAAATCCCGATCAAATCAACGATCATTGATATATCAAGAGTCGCTAGAGATTCGATAGTCATACATACATCTTGGAGATCAAATAGTGACATCGCATGTGCTACTAGGTAAACCAATTTACCTAAAACACATCTAGTACTCTGGCCAGAGATTTGTTACACTATTATATCCTCGGATAGCATTGGATATCCATGCACAAGGGCGAGCGGTGAATCCTCGACAATGAAGCATCAACTCCTACATGCATCGGGACCTCACCCAATCCCGCAACCTGATGACCCCAACTGAGTCTGTAAACGGGTCAAAGTGAGGCACCTATCATGTATAGTCTCAATGATGTTTCGAGTAGTAAGGACTAATCTGTACAACCAAGACCTAGGACTTAATCCATTCGACAAATGGTAACCACTTGGAAAGTCTGAACGAGGGTAGCTCGATAGATCTCCAGGTCACTATCCATCTGCATGCTCAGAACATCACTATGTTCCCTACCAATGAAACGTGATACTTTGCATCGCAGATGCTAGTCTTAAGCTCGGGCAGCCCTTATCCTCTTTTGGATGGCCCAATTGATTAGGAACTCATTTAGAACACACAATGACTATTAGATGTGTTTCATGATAGCCATCAAATCCACTACCATATCTAACATACACTATAGTGCATTCAAGGTCTTTATCCAACAATTTGTAATCCTAATAATGAAAATAAAGAATGCCACTATGTTCCCTACCAATGAAACGTGATACTTTGCATCGCAGATGCTAGTCTTAAGCTCGGGCAGCCCTTATCCTCTTTTGGATGGCCCAATTGATTAGGAACTCATTTAGAACACACAATGACTATTAGATGTGTTTCATGATAGCCATCAAATCCACTACCATATCTAACATACACTATAGTGCATTCAAGGTCTTTATCCAACAATTTGTAATCCTAATAATGAAAATAAAGAATGCCATAAAAGAGTTGTGAATTTCATAAATAAAGATCGTTTTACATAGAGTAAACAAAAAGAAAACCCATGTCCTTAAGCGTCCTATTTCGTCTCTCAGCAACACCATTCATAGTGTGCGATCCCGGCATGGTGTACTTTGGGATGATACCGCATTCCTCTAGGAATTTAGCAAAAGGTCCTGGACGTTGTCACCTGAACCGTCATAACGACCATAGTATTTGCCACCCGGTCGGATCTGACGTTTTTAATCCTTTTGTTGAGTTAGTTCTCAACTTCAACTTTATAATATTTGAACACATCCAATGATTGTGCCTTTTCATGAATGAGAAAATGAAACCATATATTTGAACAATCGTCTGTGAACATTATAAAATACTGTTGAAAATTCCAAGAAGTTGAAGGGAATGATCCACAAATATCATTATGTATAAGTTCAAAGACGTCTGAAGTCCTATGGGTTTCAAATCTCCTTTTGTTGGTTTGTTTGCCTTTATACAATTTACACAAATATTAAAACTTGTGAAATCTAAAGGCTCAAGAATTTCATTTGACACAAGTGTATTCTCTTTGTAGAGATATGTCTCAATCTTTTGTTCCATAATGCAACTGAATTGTCATTGGTTATTTTCTTTTAGTTCTTTGACTAATATGCAGGGTTTCATTAAAAGAAGCAATAATATCTAACGAATATAGATTATAATTACTTGATAAAAAACCAGAATCAACCAAATTTAAATCATGAAACAAATTAAATATTCCATTTCCAAATGAACAAGAAAACTCATCTTTGTCCAATGCAGAAATAGAGATCAAATTCCGCCTGAAAGACGGTACAATAAATGTTTCAAAAAGATCCAAATATATTCCAGTTTTTAACAATAATATAAATTTTCCAATTGCTTCAACTTGAACTTTCTTGCCATCACCAACATAGATGAATTTTTCAGCATCATTTGGTTTTCGACAATCCAGGCAACACTGCATAGGGTACACTGATGTGAGTAGTTGCACCAGAATCTATCCATCATATGTGTCTAAGCACTGAGTTAAATTAACCTCAGAACAAACCATATTCAGAAGCATACATTTTTTAGCACGCCAAGCGTGATAATTTGTGCATTGCTTCTTCATATGCCCTTCACCACCACAAAAGAAATGACGAGAACTCTGAGGATCACTGGAGTTCACTGTTTGTTTCTTTTGAGGTCCTGTAACTGCAGCTTCCTTCTCCTTTCTTTTCTTTCCTTTATCCTTCAATTTAGGGGTAGAAGCAAAATGAGCACTTTCTGTCTTGTCTTGCTTCAACCTTTCCTCTTCCTGAACACAGTGAGATATGAGCTCATTCAGAGACAAAGTCTCTTTCTGACAATTATAGCTCACGTTTAAACTGATTAAAATGTGTTGGAAGAGATATCAAAACTAAATGCACTAGCAAGTCCTCAGAGAGTTCAAGCTTAAGTGCTTTTAATCTTGAAGTAAGATGAGACATTTCCATGATGTAATCCCGTAGATTACCTTTACCCATATACCTCATTGAAATTAGGTTTGTCAAAAGTGTACCAAGTTCAGACTTTTCACTCTTGGCAAACCTTTTTTCAATATTTTGAAGGAAATCTTTTGCTGTAGTGATGTCGCTAGACATCGTGCCCCTAAAGGTTTCTAGAATGACTTTCTTCATGATCATGAGAAACATGCGATTCGACATCTCCCACCTTTCAAACTCCTTCCTTTCATCAGAAGTACTCTTATCAGTAAGGGTGGGAGGACAGTCAACCCTTATTACAAGGTTCAGATCCATGACTCTGAGAACTATAAGCATATTCTCTTGCCATGATTTGATGTTTGAGTCATTTAACAAAGGATTTGGCACTGATATTGGCAGGAATTAAATCTGAACAGAGAAAAAAAATATTATAATACATGCTCAAAATTATCCATATAAAATAATCAATAAATTCAAATAATGTAAGTCCCACAATAAAATATCATGCGCTCCATTAATATTTTATCTTTGGACAAAATCATTAACTTGCAAGGGATATTCTTGTGCGACAATCGAACACTGATAGTAAATATCATGTCAAATAATAATCTTCCTTTGGGCCGAATTATTATTCACATAAAATAACCGAATAAATATCACATGTTTATCATCACAAGTGTATGTGCAGTCAATCAAATATTAATCTTCCTTTGGGCAGATTAATGTTCAATCAATTACACATAACCTTTTATATTTTAAAATAAAATAATTTCTACAAAAGAGGTCACTTTATGTGACGTCATTATTTTAAGTAATTCATTTTAAAATATATATGATATATAACTCTATCATTATTTGAATATATTGAATATAATCTCTATGATATCATGAAAATGATAAATTAGGCAATACAACAGAAAAAATTTAGCAAAATAATATTCTGAATTCTCCATTTTCCAAAAAAAAAAATAATAAATAACTTTTTTTAAAAAAATCGAAACCCTAACCCTAATCCTTTCGAAAATCCGCCGCCACCGCCATCAGCACCGTTCCTCCGACCAAATTGATGCTGGCAGGTGGTATAACTCAAAGTGGCGACCACCATCGTACCTTAGCCATTTCTGATCGTCGACCAAGCAGCCTGAAATTTGGTCGGGAAGTCGTCGCCCGCGCACATATATCATGTGCAACCTTCGGTGACGAAATTCGACCAAATCTCGACGGTTTCCAACAAAAAACTGAGCTAAATGGGGCGCCAGACGATGGGCAATATTTACTCTCAACCCCGGCACCTGACGGTGGCCAAAAGTCACCTGATTTGCCTGATTTTCGGTGGTCCTAACCCTATCGAATTTTCGATTTTTATTTATTTAAATTTTGGATCTGAAAATCGGAATTTTCGATAGCAAATGAATCACAATTTTCTGATTTCGATTTCAAACAACAAAATATCGAATATCTGTACTAAGTTCCAATGATCTAACATGAATCGGCTCGGATACCACATGTAGTAGAATTAAGGTTCATGAATAATTCCAGAATCTTAAACATGTTAAAATCATTAGATCCGATCTATAGCCGAATGCAGAAGCGTACCAGAAGCCATAGTCCTGAATTCTTTGAGAACGATAGGTTGATCTTCCAGATATACGCGTTCTTCGTGAGAGTCCTTTTGTTCTCTCAGTTTCTTATCCTAATAATGAGATTTAGAATAGGGAACGTGATGCACCAGACCTAGGGATCATAACAAATATATGGATAATTTTTTGAATTATCTCCTGCGATTTTTATTTTAGCCCATCAGTAAACAGAAATTATAATTTAGGCTCTACACATAAAAGGCTCATATCCTACTAGATACATTAATGCCCAATAATCCAAAACTTTAGTTGATCACTTTAATTCGGGATTAACTTTGTCAAACAGCCCACAACATATAACATTTACATATAACCCCATATAAGTAATAGATCCAACAAATATATCTAATATGTTTATTCCTAAGAATATTGAGGAGGCTTTGGCAATCCAGAGTGGAAAGCTGATGCCATATAAAAGATGGGTGCTCTCAAGAAAAAAAACATGGGATTTGGTTACCTCGAGGCAAGAGCACAATAGGCTGCAAGTGGGTGTTACTATCAAATATTGGGCGGATGGTTTAGTTGAAAGATATAAATCTTGTGTTGGATCTGCTTTTACAGATCAGTATCTTAATTTTGATTAACACAAAATCTGCTATTATCTCACTAATGATTTAAGATTAATGTACAGTCCAGAGCAACATAGAAGATATCCAAGCTGGTTAAGGACAAATCAGTTCGGATAGAAAAAGACCAGATCAGATACGTAAGTCAAGCTGGATGCTTACGAGAGATGGGCTTATTGTGGAAGATGAAGATGAAGATGGAGATGAGGAAGAATCTGTGAGAAGCTTGACGAGCTCGAGATGAACCCTGAAAAAGAAAATACAAGAGCAGGGTATACTCGATCAGTCTCCATAAGTCCAAGCTGGATAAATACTGAAGCTGATCAGATTGGACGAGAGCTGCATGCTATTAGGGAGGTGTCAAAGCTGGAGCAGTGAGGGGATGCCCAAGCTGGTGCGGCAGACGACATCTAAGCTGGAACAATGAGGGGGCGCCCAAGCTGTTACAACAAAAGAAAAGCATCTCAGGAGATTAACAGCTAGGATCAATGATCAAGAGCATATTAAAGATCCAGTGAAAGTTGAATCGGAGCATATATGATCCAGAGAAGAAGGGATATAATCACTGGTGCAAGATTTGTCCAGTGTAGAGGATCACATGCTGTTCGATACCAAAGGAATCGTGGAGGAATATTGCTGTTGTGAAAGAAGAAACTAGCTGGGAAGGAAACCAGCTGGGAAAGAAAAAATGCTTAGAGCCCAGCAATGATCAAGAGTAGACAAGAGCAGGAAAGAACAGAACAAGAGCAGTTGTGTACAAGAACAGATAAGAAGCGGATCAGCTGAGAGAGACCAGCTGGGAGGACACCAGCTGGGAGGACACCAGCTGGTAGACCAGATCTGGACAGACCAGCTCAGACGAACGAAACAGTTTGAACACAAAGATTTATGAAGATTATATTGTTCAAACTGATTTGTTGCGTCCTGTCCACATCATGTACAAGCTCTACAGAGCTCGAAGTTTACAAAGGCTGCAAGCACAGAAAGAAAAGAGCTCAAATCAAATAAAACCTGCAACACATTTATTGCAAAAGGACGCAAAGTACAACTTTGTCAGAAGTCTTTACAACAGCTACAGCTTTGTTTCCAACAGATCTAACAGATCAGAGGCTTTATATCAAGAGCAGCAGCACAAGCTGAAGTTGATGAGCGCAGAAAACATGTGAGAGGAAAGATGCTCTTGACGAGAAGAATAGAGAAAAACAGAAAACCAAGAGAAGTGCTTAGTCGAAAGCTTGCACACTTTGGTGGCAGCTGATGTGCAAGCTGGTTTCGTGCCCAGGTGTGAACTGGTGCAGAAACCGTGAGCTTCAAAGAGTTATCTTATTCGACAGCACAACTCTAGGAAGACATCGAACACCAGCTTGAAGAGAAGCACTTTCCAGTGTGTGAGAGTACAATAGAGATAGTGAGCAACATAGTAAAACTCTCACACACGATTCACTCGCAGATTCCTATGAAGAACTGATTAGGTTCTGTGGGTGAATCAAAACCACAATATATTCTCTCCCTTGTAGTCTTTGGACATAGACGTTAAACAAGTCTTGTAGTTTTTCTCACTGAGACGTAAAAGAAGTATTGTTAGACACACAGCTTTGAGGGCTGGTGCATAGGTGGCTAGAAGTTCTTGCAGCTTGCGGGCTATCGGATCGGGTTGCAGCAGAAGCTGCTGTAATCAAATCTTCTAGTGGATCCTTCCCATGCGGAAGAAGCGGATACGTAGGAGATTCAGCTCCGAACTTCCATAAAAAAATTGATGCGTATTTCTTTACCGTTTTCCGCATTTAACATTGCATCGCATAGCATATTTCAAACTGTGTTTAAAACCCGTTAATAAGCTTTCGATTTTTAGAGGGTAGTTTAGGTTATTCCCGCAAGATTTTATATCTTATCCGATCTATCTCTCGGTGCACAAACCTTTCAAAAACACTGAGCTATTGCAGCTCAAGTTTTAAGTAACCAGATTGCACACGATCTGGACCAACTCGCAGAGCTGCTGGTCCAGCTGAGGTGCGATCTGGTCTCCCTTTTACGTGCTGCCTAAAATGCACGTAATTTGAGGGACTTCGATCCTAACAGCTTGCTTGGTGGCCAAAGGCTTCACTCAAACCTTTGGGATTGACTATAATGAGACATTTTCTCCTGTTTCAAGCTAAACACGGTTCAAATGTTGTGCTAGAAGAAGACATTGGCCTCTACATCAGTTTGATATTAAAATAGCCTTTTTAAATGTTGTGCTAGAAGAAGTTGTTCATATGAGTATTTTTTTCGAACATCTCTTCTTCCAGTCTACAATTGCCTCCCATTTGGAGCTGGAGCATTGTTCCTTTATTAGCCGCCAGGGGGAAAGCGCTCTCCCCGTGTTAGCTTAGCGATCAAGAGCAAGTTCAAGCAATCAACCTCCTAGGTTAGAACTTGAGGGTACACTGTTTGTAAACTCAATAAATCTCTTTATGGTTTAAAACAATCTCCGCGAGCTTGGTTTGACAGGTTTTCTAAAGCTGATCAATAGATTTGGTTACGAGCAGTGACAAATAGATCACACAATATTTGTGAGACTCTCCGATTTGGGGAAGATCACCATTATTATAGGTTATATTGATGATATTGTTATCGCAGGAGATGATCATGAAGAAATGGGGAATATAAAACTTATGATGGCCAAAGAATGTGAAGTCAAAGACCTTGGAGCTTTGAAATGCTTATTAGGAATGGAGATTGCAAGGAGTAAGAATGGTATTTTAGTTCTCGGAGGAAATACACCTTGGATCTCTTGGATGAAACATGTATGCTGGATGCAAACCAAGTAACACTCCCATTGAGCTTGATAACAAAGAGAATATGATGGAAGGAAGACACATTGATATGGAACTTATCAATTTATAATTGGCAAACTTATCTATGTTTCACATACAAGGCTGGATATTGCTTTTGCAGTCAGCTTTGTAAGCCAATCCATGCATTCTCTGTGTCAAGGTCATCTCAACGTCATGTATTTTGCGATATTTAAAGTAAACATCCGGAAAATGTTTATTCTTTTTTAAAAGCAATATCAGGGGTAATAAGCATTCACTGATGTTGATTGGTCCGATTCAATTGATGAACAAAAATCAACATCAGGGTATTGTACATTTGTGTGGGGAAATTTGGTAACATGACGTAGCAAGAAAACAGTCGGTCGTGACTAGAAACGATATAGGGATGGAATATGGCACATTGGAAATGTGAACTTATTTGGATTAAGGAAGTGCTAGAAGAACTACAGATAGGATTCGAAATACCTATGACACACTATTGCAATAAACAAGTTCACCATTAGCATAGCTCATAATCATGTTCACGATGAAAGAACCGTCATTTCATTAAAGACAAGCTGAAGAAGGCATTATTGACATTGAATACGTCCCTACGTCAGTAGAGCTGGCTGATCTATTCAATAAAGGGCTGACAAAGCATGTTTTTGACTTTAGTTTACAATATTGCCCTCTTCAACATATATAGCAAAACTTGAGGGGAGCGTCAATGATCATTTTAATCAAAAATTGATTTAAGTAGATGAGTTGAGTGATTCTCATCCCGAAAATCATGGGTCTCATCCTTTAAATCTTGGAATTATAATTTTGCATCTGTAAACTATTTAAAGTGGATGCAAATCAACTAGAGAAATAAAATCATTTGCTCTGTGTTTTTACAAGATGTTTAAAATTAGGTCTTGCAAGTCCTTGGTAAAGATTCACTCGTTTGTTGAGTTTTTGGCACAAATGCCGAACATATTGCTCCAGCTTGGAAGGACCGTGTCGTCACAAGAGAAACATATTGTTCCAGCTTCAAGATGTTCTTATGAGCATGCATATATTTGTTACGAATGTGATTCAAACTCCCCAAACAGCTAAACTTCCCAACAGCTAGGAGGAAGTGGTCTTGATGATTGTCTGTAGTAAGTTCCTTGATTGTAGGAGCTGTTATTAGTGATTCTTATTCAGTTGGATCATGATCCCACTCTGTCCTGTTTTTTATGTGTTTAGTTATTAAATTTTTTTTATTTATTCAGCTTATTCCTCTGTCATTATTGCAGTGTATGTCCTGTATTCATCAATAATAAGAAACTTTGTTTTTACCGTGTGTCTCTTCCTTTATCTTCTACAAATTGTCAAAGTTATACTCTATCATTTTGGTATCAGAGCCAGCCTGTGACTTGAACAACAATGGCCTCATCAGGATCCAACTCAATGCTGTCAATGATTCCTGTCTTCAAGGGTGAAAATTTCGATTTTTGGAGGATAAGATGAGGACACGTTTTCAAGTCTCAGGAGCTTTGGGAGGTGGTAGAAGATGGATATAACGAGACTGATGATGATGTAGGGAAATTGAGGGAGAATAGAAAGAAAGATGCAAAAGCACTTTTCTTTATTCAGCAAGGACTTCATGAAAATGTTTTCTCTAGAATTCCAGCAGCAGAAAGTGCAAAGGAGGCGTGGAAGATTCTGAAAACTGAATTTCAGGGATCATCCAAAGTTATTATGGTCAAACTCCAATCTTTGAGAAGGGAGTTTGAGACACTGTCAATGCAATCCAATGAATCTGTTCAGGATTTTCTATCAAGAACAAAAGCAGTTGTCAATCGCATGAAGTCTTATGGAGAAAATATCAATGATGGGACTGTTGTGGCAAAGATCTTGAGAAGTCTCACTCCAAGGTTTGATCACGTGGTTGCAGCAATTGAGGAGTCAAAGGATCTGTCAGTTTTCACTGTGGCTGAACTCATGGGGTCACTGCAGGCACATGAGGATCGATTGAACAGATCACAATAAAAGAGTGAAGAAAAAGCCGTTGCCATTAGATATTATACTCAGGATGAAGGGAGAAGCAATAGTAGCAGCAGCAGAGGAAGAGGACGAGGAAAATTTCAAGAGGACGAGGCAGAGGCAAAAGTTGGGTAGAGCAAAGAAAATGTTACACATGCGGCAAACCAGGTCATCTTGCAAAAGATTGCAGAAGCAGTCAAGCTGAGTTTGCTGAGGAAACTGAAGCAACAGGAGAAGACTTTCTGTTCATGGCACTAATGGAGCATGGAAAAGTAGCAGCAGCAGAGGAAGAGGACGAGGAAAATTTCAAGAGGACGAGGCAGAGGCAAAAGTTGGGTAGAGCAAAGAAAATGTTACACATGCGGCAAACCAGGTCATCTTGCAAAAAGATTGCAGAAGCAGTCAAGCTGAGTTTGCTGAGGAAACTGAAGCAACAGGAGAAGACTTTCTGTTCATGGCACTAATGGAGCATGGAAAGGAAGAACAAGTTGTTTGGTTTATAGACAGTGGTTGCTCTAACCACATGACAGGGTTGAAGGAGATGTTTAGAGAGCTTCAAAAAAAAGAGTGATTCGCCTGGGGAACAACAAACAAATTCAAGTAGAAGGAAAGGGTACAGTTGAGGTAAAATCTGTCTTTGGGAAAAATAAACTCATTTCTAATGTTCTATATGCTCCAGAGTTGGCTCATAATCTCTTAAGTGTGGGACAACTCCTTCTCAGTGGTTTTACTATTTTATTTGATGAATCACACTGCATTATTACTGAGAAAGCATCAGGTCACGTTTTGGCCAAAGTAAATATGGCTGAAAACCACATGTTTCCCTTAGTTTTCAGCAGACTAGACAGTCATGCAATGGTCACTATGTCTAAGAATTCCTCTCAACTATGGCATCTTCGATATGGTCATCTACATACAGCTGGATTGAGGCTGCTGAATCAAAAGGAGATGGTGCATGGTCTTCCACGAATTGATGTTGATGGTGCAGTATGTGAGGGATGCATGTATGGGAAGCAATGCCAGAGATCATTCCCTGTTGGTCAATCCTGGAGAGCAACTGAGCCGTTGGAGCTTGTACATGTTGATTTGTGTGGCCCGATGAGAACCGAGACACTAGGTGGCAGCAAATATTTTTTATTGTTTGTCGATGATTACAGTAGAATGAGTTGGGTGTATTTTCTCAAATTTAAGTCAGAAGCCTTTGAACAATTTGTCAAGTTCAAGGCTCTTGTGGAAAAGCAGAAGGGTAGTAACCTGAAGATATTACGAACTGACAGAGGAGGGGAGTTCACTTCTATGGAATTCAATCAATACTACCCCAGAGCAAACGGAGTAGCAGAGAGGAAGAATAGAACAATTGTTGAAATGGCAAGAAGTATGCTAAAGAGTAAGGGACTGCCATATAAATTTTGGGCGGAGGCCGTGACTACTGCCGTTTATTTGATTAATCTCTCACCAACAAAAGCTGTTCTGAATAAAACTCCCTACGAGGCTTGGTCAGGTAAAAGACCTTCTGTTGAGCATCTTAAAATTTTTGGGTGTATTGTCTATGTACTGATCAATGCAAACGAAAGACATAAGCTCGAGGAGAAATCAATTAAGTGCATTTTCATTGGTTATTGCTCACAATATAAGGCTTATAGGGTCTATAATCCAGCAACTGGTAAAGTGATTGTAAGCAGGAATACAGTGTTCAATGAGGAAGACAGTTGGCAATGGGAAGACAACAGAAAAGCTCCTGCAGTTCAGATCGAAGATGACAACAGGGAAACGGGAAGAATAACCCCATCAGAATCAAACTCTTCCCTGAGTCCAGATGGCTCGAACTCAGTGAGCAGATCAAGTTCCACGATACCAACACACCAGGGCAGCAGCTCAAATTCATTCAATAGTGGTGCATGCTCCACAGAAGGAGATACAGACAATGACAGTGATAGTGAGACACCTCCTAGGAAGGTCAGGTCACTTAGAGAGATCTATGAATCTTGCACATTAGCTCTCTACGCATCTGAACCCTCCACATATGAAGAAGCAGCAGAGAGGCCAGAATGGAAACAAGCAATGGAGGAGGAAATGTTAGCAGTTGAGAAAAATGAAACCTGGAGTTTGGTTAATTTACCAAAGGATAAGAAGGTTATAGGTTTAAAGTGGGTATTCAAAACCAAATATAATCCAGATGGAATTCTACATAAGCATAAGGCAAGGCTAGTTGTGAAAGGCTACTCACAAAGGAAGGGGATAGATTTTGAAGAAACCTTCTATCCGGTAGCAAGGTTTGAAACAATTCGGGTGGTACTATCAATAGCAGCATTCCTCAAGCTTTGTGTGTATCAATTTGATGTCAAGTCCGCTTTTCTTAATGGAGAAATAAGTGAGGAAGTTTATGTAGCTCAGCCGGATGGGTGCCAACAGTGTACATTAAGAGCTATGGGGAGTATGATTTCTTGTTAGTATATTTGTATGTTGATGATATGATCTATGTGGGGTCTAACAACTCTTTAATTGCAGAATTTAAAAGCCAAATTATGCATAATTTTAACATGACAGATCTAGGCCAGCTTCATTACTTTCTGGGAATGGAAGTAAGTCAATGTAAGGAAGGGATCTTCATCTCTCAAAGGAAGTATGCAATGGATCTTCTAAAGAAATTCAACCTGAATGGGTGCAATGCAGTAGACACACCCATGAATGTAAATGAGAAACTTCAGGAGGATGATGGGTCTGGAGCGGCTGATGCGCAAAAATTCAGAAGTTTGATTGGAGGTCTAATTTATCTCACGCATACGAGGCCAGATATCATGTTCGCAGTGAGTTCAAGATTTATGCACAAACCAACAAAACACCATTATGGAGCAGCCAAAAGAGTATTAAAGTATGTCGCAGGAACTCTAGCAATGGGGATTTGGTATTGTCAAACTAAAACTCTGAAATTGGAGGGTTATTGTGACAGTGATTGGGCAGGTTCATCAGTTGATAGAAGGAGTACAACAGGTTTTTTTCTTTACTCTTGGATGAGGTGCAGTCACATGGAGATCAAAAAAACAAACTACAGTTGCCTTATCATCATGCGAGGCAGAATATGTAGCTGGGGGAGCAGCAATGTGTGAAGCCATTTGGATGAGAAAACTCCTGCTTGACCTAGGTATGAAGCAAAAGGGGGCAACAGAAATTCATAGTGATAGTAGCTCTGCTATAGCTATGACAAAAAACCCAGTCTTTCATGGTCGAGCTAAGCATATAGAAATAAAGCATCATTTTATAAGGGAGTTAGTAGCTAAGGAAGAAATCAGTTTGAAGTTTTGCAGGACGATGATCAGGTTGCTGACATCTTCACAAAAGCATTGTCATACTCCAGATTTAGTTATCTACGAAGTAAGCTTGGGATGGGGGGTTTGAATCAAGAGGGGGTGTTACGAATGTGATTCAAACTCCCCAAACAACTAAACTTCCCAACAGCTAGGAGTAAATGGTCTTGATGATTATATGTAGTAAGTTCCTTGATTGTAGGAGCTGTTATTAGTGATTCTTATTCAGTTGGATCATGATCCCACTCTATCCTGTTTTTTAGGTGTTTAGTTATTAAATTTTGCTATTTATTCAGCTTATTCCTCTGTCATTATTGCAGTGTATGTCCCGTATTCATCAATAATAAGAAACTTTGTTTTTACCGTGTGTCTCTTTCTTTAAAGTTTTACTCTATCAATATTGACTAACACTAACCGAGAAGGCAATATCAGGATATAAGTGGGAGAAGATATATGTTTTAAGCGTCTTCCGCTGGATCAACAGCCAGAGGTTTTGTTTACTAAACATCTCAGATGAATCTTCCTTTTCCAGTCATGATCAAGCACATGGATTGAGCCTACTTAAAACAATTTTTTTCCATATAGAAATCGAATTGTTAGATGCAAGAAGTTTCTGTAACCCATAATTCAGACAAGTTTCCCTCAACATCATATTGCTACTGCTGGATGTTCCTCCATCGCTGTTGGCGAGTTTGCAGCCCCTATTAGGACAGATTTCCACTCCATGGCATTCTTCTTTGCCTTGAAGAAAGAATTTGTCCATGGGCTGCACCACAGGTTCTGCGATTCCGGAAAAAAAATGTCAGGCTTGTACAAGAAAGACTCGAAAAAGATTTTGAAAGGCGTAGGATAGTTGAAGATTTTCTTCTACAACTAAAAAAATGCTTTCGTTCTAAACACGTATTTATCATACTTTAGAAGTTGAAGATAACATAAACACGTCATTTACCATATTTTAGAAGTTCCAGAAATATAAACACGTATTTACCATAATTTAGAAGTTCCAAAAATGCTTTCGTTCTACTCCTGCATGCATGTAGCTGCCTCGCTTCCTGTTCGTACCTCCAGCAAGTGTATCAAGACAGAAATATATTATAGATTTATTTATAATTCCTCTTCTAAGAATTCAACCAGTAAATTCAAATAGTATCCACGTCTTTTCTTTTGTTTACTTTCATGTTAACTGCATATATAGGAAATCCCGATATGCTATAAAACCTCCCAAGGAGAAAATGATCAATTGCGCCCTTGTCCTTGCGTATTTTCAGAGGTACATATAAATTTGAAAGCAAGGAATTAATAGATCATTTTCTCATTGAGGATAGTGAAATCTCGAGATTAACATGGATAGCATATGCCATTTCTAGTTCATATTATTTGAGCACTTCACAGTACTAAAGTACAGGTCAAGAAATGAATGCAAATAAATCTCAGTTTGAATATCATAGTCCATAGTAGTATCCCAATTTGGTCTCCAGTCTGTATCCAAAATAAAAGGAAGCTGATTCCCACTACACATATGGGATAAAAAGGGTATGTTTGTTAATTTGAATCAAAAAGAGAGCTCAGACTGTAACTGTAACTGTAACTGTAACTGTAAACTATGGAAGTAAATAGAAACTGATAGGAAATTCAGATTTTCAAGTATATTTTTCCAACTAACAGAATAAAAATCCTTCGAAGATTGATAATAAGTGAAGCATTTGGGAACATACCAGTGGCTTCATTTTCACAGAAGCATCCATATAAGGCAACTAGGAAACACAGCCCTGCTGATGAAGATAGAGGTCTTGCCATAAATCATAGACTGTAAGGGGGATGCTACTGAGGATTTTAGATGAGAGGGATACAATTTCTAAAAACAGCTTCCTTAAACAGGAGAAGGGGAGAGTAAATATTCAGGCTGTAATCTTTGTAGAAGTATCCCACACAAGGGGCAACATGGTGAGAAAGATTTCTTGAAGGCGGAAGATTGGAAAAAAGATTTAAAATTGGAAGGGTATCCTGGCATCATGAATAAAATTAGAGGTGCCAACTTTGACACCCATCTTTGACAACACATGCAAAACCAGGAATATTTAGTAGAGCAAAGTTGCATAGACGCAGAACACCGACGTAGCTTATGGGTTTGATCAACTCCATCCTCATTATTTACTCCTGAACAAATGGCGTATTCAGTTGAGTCGAATGGCACAATTGCTGAACAAAAACTGCAATGCTCTTCATATTCAAAAGTCTCTCTCCTGTTGATAAAGCAACAATCAAACCAGCCTTTAGCTGTTCAAGAAATTAATATCTCAAGATGCTATTCGATGTAGAGGGAATTCAAATTAAGATTCTGTGATGAAAGAAGATTGAACAAAATGTGAAGCTCATAATGAATGACCGAACCAAAAGAAGGATTACCTCTTCTTAACTTTATCGACTTCTCTAGCAAGTAATTTTAAATCATCCTCGACAATTTTCTCATGAAGTGAGAGCCACTGCTCCAGTTGTGGTCTTTCATCAGGATGCCAACAACCAACCGTTGGCGCATCTGACAGAAGAGTTAAAATGGAAGAAAAACTCAAACCAACAAGTCTTTTCCGTAGTTCATTTTCACAGCACAGCTGCAACTCCTTCCATGCATTTGCATGTTCTTCGATAGCAATACTCGACCTCTCCGAGTCTTGGTGTTCTCTAATCTCGTTCACCTCGTCATTCTTAAGCACAACATGTCTGGTGATTACATTAATGAGATGCAACTTACGGGACGAGAGACTGGGTAAAATTTTAGAGGCCTTAGACAGGAATGTGGTACAGATGCCAAAATCGGGTCCAAAATAAGATATCAACCATTTCTGTATAATATGCTCTACATAATTTGGTAAAGACTGTTTGAAAGACAGGAGGGCCGCCACAATATCCCAAATGTTCAGAAGCCCACTGGGATTTTCGCACTGACTCAAAGACCATAGTATGTTATTTTCCCACCAACTTAATTCTTCCACGGGGAAACCAGAAAATGATCCATAATCGATATCTGAACATATATGGGAGGAATAGTCCAATTGCTGCCCTCCAATCCAAAAGAACTCTACAGCAGCCTTTTGGGTTCTGCTCAAGTATATTAGCATTTATTAGTCAATCAAAAAATCGCCAAAAAACTGTTTGATAAGTTCCTATTGCTTCCATTCAGCTTTTAACTAAATCATTAAAATTTCTTTTAGGGAAATGTGGATGCGAGTTTGTTGCAGGCATCTCATCCAGTAGTTGCTATTCCATAACTACCAGAAATATAGTTTTAAAACTTCACCTCTCCTGGTACATGGGATTTAATAAATCGGAATCAAATCTCCGAGCCTGCAAATAACAGACCAGAATTTTTACAACTAGGTTTAAGTACAGGTGACAGTGGCACTAATCAGCATAAAGTAAAAGGGTGACCAAGTGCAAGAAAGGATAAAGAGATGCAACTGTTTCAGTTCATGCTGTCATTTCAATCAACTAAGCTCCTTTTCCTTGGTATTATCCACTACGGTTCCAAAGAGATTAGATTTTGATCTTTCAATTATCCTCTTTATTTTTACTTTCACTAATTCTTATTCATTTGTAAAGGGCAAGAAAAACAAGAAGACAATATCCAATGATCTCATCTGAAACACGATCTGAGGAAAATAATATAAAAAATCAGAATGTATGAGTTCTCAAAATACTATATGAATTCATATTGTCTTCAAGTTTTAAATGCTTGGAAGAGTGAGTTTATTATTTGGACTTGTAAATTGACAAGAAAGAAAAACCAGTACAATGTTCAAGATAAATTCATGAACATTCCAACGTCAAGAGAATGGAAGAATGCAAAAGTATACCACAGCAATTGCCAAGTTCCCATGAGATACCGCCAGACCGTAGCAAGAATCATATACATATGGAACCTGCAGAATATATCTAGAGTTCATCAATGAAGATATAGATTTATATAGAAATAAATATTTAAAATTAATGCATACATCCGGGGAGCTCTTCAAACTAGGAGTACTTGAAGGAATGCGTATTTCCATCAATGCTTCCCCAACTAAAATCCATGCTTTCATAGAGTTATCCTGTAATAAACTGAAACATATTATCAAATAATCTTGCGGACTTTTAGGCTTCTCACCCTCAAGGTTTTCCACTTGAGGCAGTACTTGATCACAAAGCAATTAGCAGAACATGGATTTTTATGTTTCTAACATCTGTTTAACTAACATCCCTTTGCTACTAAAATACATATTTTTAACATCTGGAAGAGCTCATATATAATATTTTTTAAGATAAAACAGGAGTAGAAATGGGTTAAATATTGCAATTATGTACTTAAAACACCAGAAAATACAATGAATGTGACTTTTTGATAATATCAGGCAAATTACTTCGGATATTGAAATGGAAACCTGCGATGATAGACTACTTTCATTCAATGGGAGTGTGCATGACGGGAAAAAAGAAATAAACAAAATACAATTCCCAGTGAGCGAGAATAGGAATGCAATAGCACAATAATCCCGTAGTGAAATCTAGAGATTTAGATGCAGATCAAAACCAGATACAACGAAACTGGATGAGCATCAGTGAACGAGATGCCAATAGAACACTTCAGAATTATTACCTGGCTGCAGGTGTACAGGCAGCGTCCATCAAAAGCCCAAGCTAAACCAGTGACCTAATCGTTATTTTACAAGATCAATCAGTTGTCATTCCAGATACCAAAAAAGGTGTTGAGAACTTACAATGTGGTCATGAGCACTATAACAGCCAACTATTTCAAATTCATGGTTGGGCATATTCATGGTCCACACTTCAAATGATCCGGATCCTTTGCCAATTGCCAAGAGCAGATTTAGTGGTGTATGCCGGGGGATAGTGAATGATAGTACGGAAACAGGTGCAGAATCGATAGTAATAACCTAATTACATGAACAATCACAAGCTCTAAAATAAAATATAATCAAAGTAACTAGTTACAAAATTTGAAAGGATAAGCAGCAGACATTTAGCAGGATATGCTGACCTCCCTCAGCAAAGAAAATGAAGCATGAATGGTTTCCGATGACTTCAGCAGTTCCTCAGTAATCACCTGCCAAATCTTTACTCTACAAACAAAGAGAGAGGAAAGTCAATCAATTGTTATATCAAATATAAGGTAAACCTTATACATATATGTCACACAGTATATAATTCAGTAGTTCTGACCTCATGCCAAGCAAATGTACTACATTTTTGGCTTAAAAAACAGGAGAGGTTAATTAGTTACTCACCTCCCGTTTGAACTTCCGGTCGCCAAAAGAAGTTGTGGATCTGAAATTTCAGAGCCATATGAAGCCCAACAAATAGATGTGATGAATGCATCATGTGCCTTGAGAAGACCAACATTTGATGCTTTACATGGGAGTTCAGGGCTACAAATAGAATAAGACTCTGGCGCATCGATTCTCCAGAACGAAATTGTACCACACTTTAATCCAGTAGCAAGAATAGAGCAGCAGCTCGAGGAGTTATGAGGAATAGAAACCCGATTTCCAGATGTCCTCAGCATTGGTGACCAAGCCACAACAAGGGGTGTCAACATTGAATTGCGAGAAGCATATTGTTGGGCCGTTATTACTGAAGCATCGCATTCTTTGATCTTCCGAGGTGTCCCTTCAGAAGCAGATATGGGAACAATTTGCCATGTGTTGTTTTCTTCTACATTGTCGAGTGTTTTTGGAGCAACCTACAAATAGCAGCACATACAACATAATGGCAAAATTTAAAATGCAACTTCCCAAATTGAAAGCAGGTCATGTAGCTGCACCTGAAGCTGATTTAGCATGAAGGTTCATGTTGTGGAATAAAATGGTAAACTAAATCAAAATGTGAATGCAGAGAGTAGTACATTAGTTTCATTCTGTCTCCTTCGTTTCCTTTCCTTCCTCAAGCTAGATACAGGGGCCTCATTAGGGCAATCAGGATTTGCTTTATCCCGACTCCCTGTTACCTGTACAAAGGGGATTTTACTTGGAATTCATATAATGAATTGTATTGTAATCAAGAATATCACATAGAAAAGAATATGGGGATATGTGGGGTAATCAGCAAAATTCAAAAGATAAAACCAGCTCACATCCAAACTTTCTGAAGATATACTATTTTGAGACTCCCCGAACTTTATCTTGGACAAGTAAGTATACATCATCTCCGATATGTCCATAACCTAGAAATTTCAGAGAACGTAATTAATATTAAGAAAATTTATTGTCATAGAAGATTTGTCAACAGATCATAGATTTAGCAAATGAGTGAAAAACAAAAGTTAAATTAGGAATCTCAACAAATCAGATATTGCAATCACAGACAACATAGTAAATTCCATACTCACAACCTTCATGATGCATAAGAAACAAAATCATAAATACAACAAACGTGAAGGCTATGAATTTTTTTCGAAAGAAAGATAACTAGGCATCGCCTCACAGGATATAAACGAATTCTCCAGTACTAACACAAGTTACACAACGAACCTACACATGCAAGCCACCTTTAGCATTACAAGAATCTACTCATAGCCAACATAGAACCAAACAATAAAAAATAATTAAGAGAATCAATAGGCATAAGCGTTGAAACAATTCAATTGCTAAAATTTCACAAATTTTTTGGTTCCAGAATATTTTTAAAGTGGCGAGACGGCTAGCTCAAACCATCATTCTGATCCTGTCACCGCTACTTCCCAAAAGCTTCATCTACAAAATGTTTAATACCTCGTTCCTGCCAAAAAAGAATACCTCAATCCACTCTGTCGAGAAATCACGGAACGGAAAGCGATAAAGTTTGACTCGTCCACCAGTGGTGCAAACAGCAAGCAAACAACTGTATGATTCATAGCGAAATACAGAAATAATTCAGGGAGGCAACTCGCTATGCATCCTCGAAGAAAACTTCGATCAGGGGTGATGGTATTCATACCCAGCATTGTTAGCAAGACCCACAGGAGACCAGGAAATTGACCTAACACATGGCCGTGTATCCCGTGATATATGAATTGGCAACAAGCACCCAGAAAGAAAATTTATCCCTGTGACAAAATGAAACATAATCCAGAAATTTGCAGCGATCTGAGGAAATAAAAGTAGTAGAAACCTAAAGTCAAAATTCTTTTCCATTTGCACTGTAAACCCCAAACCCAGAAGTCCAACTATGATCCAAATAGTTTACATCCATTGAGCTAATTCAAAACTGCGAAATTCATCTAAAAATGATTCTACATACCTTCAGCATTAACGACACCAATGGGAAAAGGGTCACTTGGAAGAATAGAAATGACACCTCGACATCCAGCTCCAGAAGGTTTGGCGGGATTCTAACCAAGTAACAGCATAAACCAATGATTCAAAAGCTTGACTAAACAGAATTGCAGAAATAAAATTAAATTCTTGTTTGGAAAATCGAAAACAGAATAATCCATAAGAATTACACAGACTAACTAAATAAAGGTCTATACTGAACTCAGACAATGAAAGCAGCCAGTCCAGTCACCCAAGACCGGTTAGCTCAAAGTGTAAACATAACTTCGACATGTTCAACAGTAAGCATGCTACTCAAAAAATATCATTGCAATATACACTGATTTGCTTATCTTCCGAAGTGAATGGGATCAAATCCCATCACGGATTACTGAACTGATAATCCGCACCGAATGATTCTTACTATAATTCTCCCCTTATGTATTATCTATTTCCTCTACGTATATCAACTGAATCACTTCAAAGCACGAAATTCTCGCATCGAAGTAATTCGATACTAAATCAACAAACAATGAAAAACTTGAAAAAAAAAAATCAATGATTACCAGGATCGTAACGAGATTACCAGAAGCAACCGCCACCAGATTTTCCTCGGACCAAGCAACAGCGTTGGGGTAACAAGGCGCTGATACGAGCACCGCTGCTTGGAAGCGGGAAGACATCTTGAATGAGAATTGAATCGAAAGCAGAGGCACGTTTCTACTATGATTTTTCCTTGATTAGGTAAAAGTTAAAAGTGTGAGATCTCACGGACGGTATCATCGAATCTACGAAAATAATAATTTTGGTAGGAGAAAAGGTCATATTCGTGCTCTATATCCTATTTGAAATGACACAGTAATGTACAAATAATATAACAATAAACGAATAGTTAAAAAAGCACGATTAAAAATGCCAACATCTTCTTGCTAAATTAATCTCAAAAACTACCAATTAATTTATTTTATCTTATTGTGTTATTCATTTTAAGCTCTCGGACAAAAATCAATATTGTTCCGCGGCAGAAAACCGATGCGGATCAAATCCTTAAATGATTTTACAGGTGTTAAAATGAATAATACAATAATACAAAATAAATATTATTTGGTACTTTTTAGATTAATTTAGCAAGAAGAGATTCATGTTTTAATTATGTATTTTTTAATTATTTGTTTATAGTTTATATTTTTTTGTCCAATGATGTGTCAGTTCAAGTAGCATGGTATTATAATAAATTCAAAAATTCTCAAATTTTTTGCCATGTCATCGAACTAATTTCGCATAGTCAGCAATTTAATGCCAAAATTGGTCAAAAATCGGATTAAAATAGGAAAAAATTAGTCAATTAAGTAAAATCGGATTAAATAGATAAAAGTTGAAAGTTAATGGATTAATACTAAAGTTTGCCTAGTTACGGGACTAAAAGAAAAAACAGTTAAATATATATATATATCCATGAGATGGTCACACGCATCCTTTGCTTTTTTCATTTGATTGATAAGGATTCGACCACCTATTTCATACATTGCAAACACCTTGATGGGCGCTATGCTTTTAGTATTATTATAATTTAATTAATTGAGATCATGATGGTATAAAAAACGGATCATGATGGTATAAACAACGAGTTCAGAGAGAAGATAAATAAAATTTTTTAAATATTTTGGCTAACTTGATATGGATTAACATGTCAACTTTGGCTCTTATTTGATATGATATTTTGAGCTACAGAATTGTCTACATTAATAGCCGTAAGCAAATAAAGATAAGACACAAATTTGTTTATGAAAGTTCAAAGGCAAAGCATATACGTTTTTCCTTCTTCCGTTTCCATAAATATTTATTAGAAGAATTTGATAAATACATCACGTTATATAAACCCACATCAGCACAATTCACATGTTTTCAATAAAACTCCTAGAACTTAAACTGAACATCAATACTCTTGAGTTAGCGTACAATAGACACGGCCACGGGTCGGGTCTGGGCCAGGTCTTGGATCCGACGGGTTCAGACCGGTGGTTTAAATTTTAAAAATGATTTTTTTTAAAAAAAAGAAATTTAAAAATAAAAAACTATTTTAAAAAATGATTTGTTTCTAAAAATGGACACAGGTTGAGGTTCGGGTCAAACCCTACGGGTTACGTTTTAAAAATCGTACTGACCTGTATATACATGGGTTCGATCTGAGTTCCGAGTCAAACACATTGACCCGATTAACTGGCCCCTTGACCACAGGACGAGTTCGATTCGAGTCGTGGGTAAACTCGAACAATGGCTAGGTCTAGCGTACAAAGTCGAGTATAAATGATACAGCAAAATTTATAGCACATAAGATACTAATTTGATCTTATATGTCTATTGATTGTACGCTTAGGTTCTGTAAATGATGACATATCGATTTCTTTCCCTTCGGTTGATAGTTCACTTGTTTTCTCTTGTGTGTTTCTTGTTCTTGTGAATTTGAATACTCGGCTTTATACGTTCATGTCTCTAAGGTTAATAAATATAGTTGGTATCCCCATCATTGTTGAGCATTGTAGCTTTCGTGAGCTAGTTTGATGATCATCTAATGCTTCATGTAACTTTCTCATAATAGAACTATACATAAAATGATATATGTTCATCTTAAGCTTATGGAAGAAAACTTCAATCAGTCTCAATACTTCGGTCCTTGTCATAAATGATGTACTCCTAGAATCAATTCCGAGTCGACATCTGAAAAATTCCCGAAATGCGAAAAGTATGTCTGATAAGTTGTTTGTTTTGTTCCTTCCAACTGAACTGCAATTGATCTTAGCTCATCAACCCGTCCGGTTATCTGATCGAAACTGTTCTGATCTGTTTATCTGGTCTTGTACTATCTTGTTCCAACATATCCGAACTTATCAAATAATTTGAGCTCAACTGAACTTAACTGAACTAACTTCAACCGTCCTATTAGCTTAGCTCTATCGGTCATACGATAGCTTATCCAGCTTAATGTATCCTTGAACCTTTTTCAACTGATAAAATTGTTGTAAACGAATTGTCTAGATTTGAATTCCTTAATCCTTAATATATTTTTGTTATCATCAAAATTTATAAATTATTCTTAACAGATAAAAGCTCGAATAGAATTTGTATAGCAATTTTCGGTTTACTACAAGAATCATAGTTATAAAATGAATCTTACGTTGACCTATATCTTGGAAATATTTTTCGAAAACAATGTCGACAATGCCACTTTTAAATGAAACACCTTCGATGGGGGTTTTTTGTGTTATTGCAAAAATTGTTGAGCGTGCCCAGGTGCTTAAGCACCAATTTATGTGAAATCTGTAAAAAATCTAACTTCTAATAAATCAAACGAAGGCATGAACTAAATTTGATCGTTAGTTCTAATCTCCTAAAATAATATGACGCTAAAACAAAAGAAGTAAACTGAAATTATATGAATAAATTCCTGACATAATTTGTGTTTTGAACAAAATATAGAAGATTTACAATAATTCAGAAACTAATAAAACTAAAGCTTGAAAGTTGAATACGGAGAACTCTAATAGAAATTGAGAAATTTGATTAAAGCTTTGCGAATTTGTGCAGATTTGCTGAATGATCATGGATGACTTCTCTTTCTGTTTCTCGTTTCTTTTATTTCCTCATGTGGAGTGTCTTCAACTCACTTTCACATGACTTGGGCCACGTTTCACGTTCTCACGTCGCTCACATCGGTCTGCCCACTTCTTTGCAATTTGTATCGGGCTTTCTTAGGTTTGGGCTTTTTGCATTTTTATGGACCGGGCTAATTATTTTTAGGTTTGGGCTTATATTCTTGGGCTGCAAGCATGTGGCCCAGTGGGCCATTTGCTTGTGTATTGTGTGTTGATCTCTATGTTTCTATTATCTTGTGCACACGTCGAGGCCCAAACCAATCTCTGAATCGTGATATGTCTCCTAAGAAACGAAACAAAACCCCCAATTATTCCCACTCCTTTCCCCCAAAGTCCCTAAACCATTTCTATCGAATCCATAATCTGTTTCCTGTCGAATCACCAGTGTTGGATCTATTTTAACAGATCATAATCTTAATTTTATTAACACAAAACCTGCTGATATTTTACTACGATTTAACTTAAGTGTGCAACGTTGAGCTGAAACATACAGACGCGAGCTGGAACAGTACGCTGATGTCATTCACATGTCCAAGTTGGAACAGTGAGGGGACGCTCGAGCTTATACAACGGAGGACATGTCTAAGCTAGAAAAGTAAGGGGACGTCCGAACTAATCTAGCAGTAGACATCCAAGCGCAGAGCAAGTGCAGCGTAGAGCAGTTCAATAGAGAATAAGATGAACAGTGCTCGGAACAGAAAAGATTAGCATCGGCTCAGACAGATTAGAAGCGCAGTGTTAATCAGGATAAGCTGACCAACCATCTAGGAGAAACCAGCTCAGCAACCAGCTTAGAGACCAGCTCAGAGACCAGTTGGTGAGATCAGCAACCAGCTCAGAGAACAGAAACCAGCTCAGAGACCAGTTCATTAAGAGCAAAACAGTTTGAACTTGAGCATATACGAGGAATGGTTTAAACAAAGTTCAAACTGATTTGCTGCAATGTCTACATCAAGACAGAGCTCAATTTAAGCAAAGGCTGCAGCACATTAAATGCAGAGAGCTGAAAGTCTACAAAGCATGCAATTGCATTAAATGCAAAAGGACACAAGGTACAACATTGTCAGAACTTTGCAGAAGTCTTTACAACGGCTACACCTTTGTGTCCAACGGATAGAATTGCACAAGTGACTATATCAAGCGCAGAAGCAGAGCAGCTCAAGAGCAGATCAGAAGAACAACCAGCTGGGAAGACACCGGCTGAGGAACCAGATCTGGACATACCAGCTCAGACAAACAAAGCAGTTTGAACACAAACATACGAAGACCAAATTAATTGGTTCAAACTGAATTGTTTCGTCTTGTCAGGTACAAGCAAATAGAGCTCGAAGTTAGCAAAGGCTGTAGAAGCACCGATGAAAAGAGCTCAAGTCAAATAAAGCCTGCAACACATTAAAATCCAAAGGACACAAAGTACAAATACGTCAGAAGACTTTTCAGAACGGCTACAACTTTGTGTCCAACGGACAAATCCAAACATGCTTTATATATCAGGCGCAAAGCACAGAATGAAGCATGCGCACAAAAAAACAGAGAGAGTGTTATGCAAATCCAGAATGCACTAACAAGATGAAGCAAAACCTGGGAAGACAATGATGAACCAGCTCGGACATGAGCACTTTCCAGCGTGTGAGATTCTATCTTTGAGAGATTGAGCGTACACTGTAATCTCACACACGATTCACTCATATATTTTAGAGTTGAGCAAAACAGAAAAATGAGTGAATCATATTCAAAACTCTCCGTTGTAGTCTTTGGACAGAGACGTTAAACAATTCCAGTTGTATTTCGCACTGAGACGTTAAAGAAGTGTGTGTAGCCTTTCTCACTGAGACGTTAAAGAAGTGGAGTTAGACACGCACAGCTTGCGGGCTGGTGTGCAGTGGTGTTGCTAGAGTTCTTGCGGCTGCTGATCGTAGGAGTGGGTTGCAGCGAGGGTCGTTGTAATCAAAGTCTTCTAGTGGATCCTTCTCGATTAAGGAAGAAGGGAAGACGTAGGAGAATCAGCTCCGAACTTCCATAAACAAATTGCAGTGTATTTTTCTACTGCTTACTGCATTTACATTCACGCATTGCATATTTGTTTACCACGCATAAAACTGTTTAAAGAGCTTTCGATCATAAGAGTTCAGTTTGAGTTGTTTCCGCATGATTTTAACTCATAACTCAATCTGTATTTCGGTGTACTAACATTCAAGAACACTGAGCTATTGCAGCTCAAAGTTAAAGAAACCAAGCTGCTCGTATTAAACCAGCTTGCAAAGGAGCTGGTAATCTGGACCAGCTCGCAGAGCTGTTGGTCCAGATTCATGGCGATCTGGTTTCGCAAGTTGCGTGCTGGTTTTCGAACTCCCAAAATTTTAAATGCACGTAACTTACGGGATTGATGTTTCGGCTGTGTGAGAGCCAACGTGAGTTGTGGCAGAGCTCATGAGCAACCCCAGCTTTTCGATCCCAACAAGTGATATTAGAGCGCTTTTGCGATCTGGTACCTCATATAATGGGACCAACAACCAGCCACTCCCTTTTTGGTCTCCTGCATCTCGACTTGACGTCCGGTTCACCGTGCTCCCAATTCCTCATCGCATCAGAATCCCAGTACATCTCTCCCGTCTCACGTTGAGCCTTTGGGTCTTCGGCCTCCCCTCGCTTCTTTCCCGGGTGTTTCTCTCGGTTTTGCGGGCTTCTCCTCCTCCTTCCATCGATTCGGCGTTCCCCAATTTTCAGGTATGGCTACGGTATCCTTGTAATTTTTGAGGGATATTGTATTAACATATGTGTTTTTTCCTTTTCGGATTCGTGAGAATGAACTTGCTGCTGAATTTTGGCTTAGTGGTGTTGTCGGCTCCCTGTTTAACACACGTATATATACATATATTGTTTGTGTCGTAGTGATAATGCTTACCCGGTCTGTCGCAGTACTGCATGCTTTTGTGATGTTTTTGAAGTTTGAAATGGCATGGTATATCAGTTTGGGATCACACGTTTGATATCTTTTGTTCGTATCTATGTCTTCTTCTGAACAATGCATTCATCCGTTTGCTGTAGATACCAGGTATGCATGAGTGTATTTGCTGAGGTTAGGTAAATGATGCACATATGTGTAATCCCCTTCCCTTTTACAGGTCCGAGGTTGTGGCTTCTCCTCCAATGGATGTCATTGGGCCTTTCTCTCATCCCTCGTATTCTAGCAATCATTTTACATTACCATTCAAAATCGTTTGTTCCCTATCCATTCTCTGTTCAAAAGTGATCTGCTTCTGTCTCAATCTCTTTTACCGCATGTTGTTCTTGCTCAATTCAAATATTGGCCTCGAGTATCGGGTAAATGGGTTGAATGGGTTGAGCGATTACAGCCCTATTTTGGAGATCAATGGAGATATCAGGGTCAGTGGAATCTTGTGGAGATGTCAAAAGTAGGGATGTCTAAGCAATCCTTGTTGTTTGATTGCCTACTTCTTTTCTGGTATCCTTCCTCCAAAGCTTTCTTGTTTTCTTGGGGTCCCATGTCCCCCACTCTCTATGATGTTTACTTGTTTACAGGTTTTCCGCTAATCGGTCCAGATTCTCGATACCTTATCTATGATCCTTCTACCCCCCAGCTTGCTCCACTCCGCTACTGATTTCCTTCTTATAGAGCAGTGGTGAAACAATATGAAGTATGTTCTGGTGAGCCTTCTGTCACAGAGTATATCATGTTTTTGTGGGTGCTAGTGTGCCAGTATATATTTTGCCCAATCTCTGGAAAGCCCTCCATTGAATACCTTCCTTTGGCTTGTTCTCTGAGTACTGGCAAAGTTTACAACCTGGGAGCCATGTTGCTGGGTTCGTTCTATCAAGGCATGAATTCCTGTGCGGCCAACAATCCCTTGTCCAGACTCGGGGGAGTTTCTTGGCTGCTGTAGTTCTGGGTCGCCGCCTACTTTTCCAAGCTTTTCTCTTTCCCTATTTCGTCTGGCCCTTTGTTGACTACCTCATTGATACAAGGCTATTTTAGCCTTCCTGCTATATAATTCACTGCATATCTACAAACCAAATCTTTTGAGGATCTTACACCCCATCCGAAACCTCATGTTAGTTCTTTTAACCAGCCGTGGGTTGCTGCTCATCCCCGATTGCGGGATGAAAATCAAGAATCAGTTTTTGATATTCTGCTCACTTCTTGTGTCCACCACCGGTTTTGATAATTGATTGCACCGATGCTCGCCCGTCTTCTGTGGCCAAAGCCAAGGTTGGTTGGTCATTTGAGATCTATAACCCTGCCCTTTTGCCAGGAAGTTTGGTTTTTCTCAAATTATTCCACATACTTCTTTCTACTACCCCTTGGATAACACTCACCTGGCCTCCGAGATAGAACTAGGTCATTTCTCTAGAGCTACAGTTGAGCTGTTATCATCTGTTCCATCCCTCTTACTTAACCCTGTCAGGGTCTTGAATCCAGAGGATGTGGGCTCTTTCCAACATTGGTGGGCTTCTAGATTCGCTATGTTAGTTCCCACCTTTTGTTATCCTCAAGGTATTCTACTGCACTCATTTATTTGCTTGATTTTCTTAGTGACTTCTGCTTGAATTTGATATTTCATGTCTTTATAGCCAAGGGTAAAAATTCTGTTGTTCAGTTGGAGAGTCTGTTGAGCATTCACCCGCCGAGGTGAAAGCAAAAAAGAGAAAAGTTTCATCTGTGCCTTCTCAACCTGAACAAGCTTCTGTTTCAAAATCATCTCTGCGCTCACGTGGTCGACCATATTCCACGAGGAGCTCCTTGCGCCTGGTATCTCGCTTTTCAAACACTACCGCTGAACCAATTGATCTTGTCTCCTCCCCGCATGTCTCCGGTGATGGTAGTGGCCATGATGATGCTGCTAGTAGCGGCAGTGTGTCTACTGAGGGCGATGATGGCAAGACCCCACCTGACTCTCCTCTGGTTTATGAAGAGATGTATAGCGATGATCAGCGGGTCCAGCAACATGATACTGGCTTAGACGCTGGCGAACCATTTGGAACTCCCTTCTCTCCCGCTCGCACGACTCCTGATCCAGTATGTTGCTATCCTGCTGTTTTATTCTGTCCCTCGATCTTTATATATTTAATTTCTCACGTTTCTTTTAACTTTCAGGATTTTTCTTCCCGCCGTGCGAGGCTACAATAGCTCGAAGGTCCAGTTTTTGACGTTGATTTAAGTTTTGCTGATGTTGTGGACTCCACGCCATCTCAATTGGCTAAAATCTTCCCTTCTACGGAATCCCACTTTCTTGCTAGAACCCCCGTGCGTAATTTCTTGGATTTGGGTTTGCACCAGCTTGGGGAGTCGCAGAGTCTAGCTATGATTTTGGTTGTTTTGATCTTGAGGGCTTCCCCAGAATTTTCTTCTGAATATCCTTTGTTGGTTAGCATCGCGACTATCTTTTCTGACTCAGACGCGGCTCAAGCCAAGAGCACTTTGCTGATGGCTAAACTGGAGGATTTTCACAACAAGCGTCGTCAGGCTGAAAATATGGAGAAAGAAACTATGGTCGTTCGTACTCAAATTAAGGATCTGACTGCTGAATATGATGCCAATGAAAGTGAAGTGAAGGAGTTGGAAGAGAAAATCCATGAGCATCGAATGAAAATGGCCTCATTTGAATTACACAAAATCTGTTATTGTGTTATTAATGTTTCTACTTAGTATACAGATGTTAGCTGGTAATAAAATGTAGGATCGAGCGCTTGCCGCTTTACCAAAAGCTATAGCTGGTGGTTACGGTGCAACTCCAATCTTTTAAACCTTATAGCAACTCAAGCGCCACGATTCGATCGCTCAACCTAGCAGGGGCAATTATTGCACTCCAACAATCCTCCTCCCAATAATTGCACTCTTGCAACAAATGGGAATCGAACCCGTGACCTTGGCTCTGATACCAATTGTAGGATCGAGCGCTTGCCGCTTTACCAAAAGCCATAGCTGGTGGTTACGGTGCAACTCCAATCTTTTAAACCGTATAGCAACTCAAGCGCCACGATTCGATCGCTCTACCTAGCAGGGGCAATTATTGCACTCCAACATAAAACAAGATAAGTATCAAAGAAGACTGTTAAGTAGAGTCTGTCCAGTCACAAAGAAGTTGAAGAAATCCAGACGCAGTAGCTAAAGAAAAGCAGATGTTTAAGTGTAAAGAGATTAACCAGACGTTGGCTAAATAAAGTTGATATCAGTCGAGAAGATAAGAGGCAAAGTGAAGTCTGGAACGATAAGAACCAGCTGGAGCGCTAAGATAAGATGACGTCAGCAGAATCAGTAGATGGATCAGCGATGATGACGCCAGCAGTGATGTCATCACAATCAGCAGTGAGCTACAGTACAACCAGTCGATGGTACTTGAAGTTAGCTATAGCAAAACGATGTCGTTTGGATAAATTAATATGACAGCATTTTGCCTTCGCACTAAGGTTCAGTCGATGGATTTTGCGATGGTAATAACCAGCAGGTAGCTACAGTAGTTTGTTCATCTAGACGAGAGCTACAGTGTTATTTAACCAGTCGATGATGTATAGCAAACGATGTCGTTTGGATAAGTTAAAACGGCGGCGTTTGAACTAACCAGTCGTTGGGTAATCCAGACGCAAGCTACAGTGGTCCAGTCGCAAGCACTTCAAGACCAACGACTGGTGTACCAACTGCAAGCATATTTTCACCAGCCGGTCAACCAGTCGCTAGCACATATAGACCACAAGCTGATGTACCAGTCGCAAGCTACATTGATCCAGACGCAAGCTACAGTAAATCAGAAGTAGCGCAAAGAAATTAATAGATGAATTCAGCAGTAGCGCAAAGACAGAAGAAATCAACTGTTGCGATTAAGATATCAGCAGAAGATCAACAGAAGCTAATAGTTGTTGAAGAAAGGCAAAAGATGATAACCGACGTTGATCAGGTTCAAGCGAAGCAGTTGACGAATTATATTATGAAGATTTACTAAAGCTGGATGTCAACTGCTGAGCCTAGTTCAAGTGTTGAAGACGACAAAAATCCTGCAAAAGAAAGGACACAAGGACAACTCCCTGTCGGTACTTTACAGAACATATTTCAAACGGGAAGAATTTGTGTCCAACGGATTGAATTTGAACAGAGGCTATTTAAGGGAGAAGATTTGAAGGAAGAAGATGATGATTCGTGAAGATTCAAAAGAACAAAAAGGGAAGAAAAACAGAGACAAAGGAGTAGACCACCATTAAAAAGGAGCGTACTACGAGTGTCGACTGCTGAGTCTAAATCAGCTTTTGTAGAAGCATTTTCCCAGTGTGTGAGATTTATTTTTCTGAGAGTTGAGCGTTCACTGTAAAGTCTCACACACAGATTCACTCACATATTTTGAGAGATGTGCGAAATTGATTAGCGAGTGAATCACAAACAAATATCAGATCCCGTCCAAGCACGAAGACGTTAAACTCTGTGTTTGTAGCCTTTCTCACATAGGCGAAAAACAAGTGAGTGACAGCCAAGGGCTGGTGGGGTCTAGGAGTTCTCCCAGCTGCTGGTTACGGGATCGGGTCTGTACACGATGTGTAGATCAAATCTTCTAGTGGAACCTTCCGAGGAGGAAGAAGGGGAGACGTAGGACATTGATGTCCGAACTTCCATAAACAAATAAGTTGTCTATTGTATTCTGTTATTTACTTCCGCATATGCACTTATTTAGCACGCACGCATACATTATTACACACACAGTAAGTCGAACAGATTTCTGTAAACAGAAATCTGTTTTGCGCTAAGTCGTTTTAAAATTAGGATTCAGTTCTGGTGTTTTTCGCATGTTTTTATTACATACCAGATCTGTCTCCGGTGCTCTGTTTTAATGTTCAAGAACCCGAGTTATTGTACCTCATTATAGCAGCGCAAAATTTTTAATGAACAATAACAGCGCTGTTTAAGTTTTTTTTCGGTCCTAACAAGATTACTGGACGAAGATGAAGCTTTGGAGAGATGATGTTGTCCAAAAGGCGTGAGGCCAAAGCTGTTGTGGATGAGCTGGTAGCCTCAAAGGAGAATACAGCACATGGACGCAAGAGATGAAAGACACTGAAGACAAGCAGGGAGATTGTATATGAAATTGGAACAGCTTCGTCGTCTATTCTGTTGAACTCTCTGACTCCCTGTGTTTGAATATTGATCATAGGATTAAATATTTTGCGATTGTTTACTTTGAATCTGCCAAAGTTAGCTACTCTCTTCGGGTATGTTTGGGATTTGGATTACGGGTCATGTGTTTGGCCTCTTTAACGTAATATGTAAACTGGGTTGAATTAACAATGTTCTTCTGCTGACATTATCTTCTATTCAATGTCTCAAGTCTTTTATTTTTAAGGTATCAAATGCGTTACAAATTTCTAATTGCATAAACTTGACAAAAGTGGCTAGAGGGCCAACTTTTATAAAGACTCATGCATATCCTTTACATAATACTAAACAACATATGATCTATTTAAAACCTGAGTGGCTGCATAGCCGACTCCTATTCACTTTCATTGTTTGTTTGACTCTTTTTCTTTCTCGTACTCTTCTCGAACACCTGGGAAGTATGGCTTCAAATATTTGCCATTGATGCATCTCTTGTGCGTTCGTCATCTAAGCTTGATAACCAGTACGCGTTTCCTTCCAGCACCCTAAGTACTCTAAATGGTACTTCCTAATTTGGGGACCATTTTTCCCATTCTCTATCCTTTGTTCCTATGGGGAGTATCACTTTCCACACGACATCTCCTTCTTCGAACATTTTCCTTTTGACTCTTTTATTATATGTCCTTGCCACCTTCTGATTTTGTAAGAATAGCCCGTTGTATGCTTGCATTCGCAGCTCATCGATTCCCCCAAATTCTATTATCATTGCCTCGCTATTTTTCCGGGGTAAGTTTATTTTGTTTTGATATACGCAAAGAAGGTACCATAACTTCCAATGGTAACATTGCATCGTGGCCAAAAGTAAGGGTAAAAGGACTTACCCCAGTTGCACTTATTTTCGATGTCATGTAGGCCAATAAGGTCTCTGATAATAGATGTGGCCAGTCTCGGGGATTTTCCTCCATCATCTTCTTTAAAATTCTGATTACCACCTTGTTGGAAGCTTTGGCTTGACCGTTTGATTGTGGGTAGTGAGGAGAGGAGTTTATTAACCTGATCCCATAATATGCTACAAAATCTCGTACCTCTGATCCGGTAAACATGGTTATTTGATCATTGGTAATCTATTCGGGTATTCTAAACCGATGAATTATGTTCTCTTTGATGAAATTGATAACGTCTTTCTGTTCTGCTTTCTTTAATGGTACTGCTTCTACCCACTTTGTAAAGAAATCTATGGCCACAAGAATAAATGTGTGGCCCTTTAAAGATGCAGGATATATTTTCCCTATCAAATCAATTGCACATCCTCTAAAGGGTCATGGTTTAACAACGCTGTGTAGTTCGGAAGCTAGGACCCCTTGAATATCCGCATGTTTCTGACATTTTTTACATCCTTTGGAATATTTGATGCAGTCTTTGGGAATAGTTGGCCAAAAATACCCGTATCTTCTGATCAGCCATCTCATTTTGATTCCAGATTTATGTGCTCCACAAACTCCTTCATGAACCTGTTTTAGGATTTCTAGTGATTCTGGGAAACCCACACACCTCATTAATAAGCTATCAAAACCTTTCCTGTATAGATCTCCTTCTACTATAATGTAATTTAGGGCGCTCATCTTTGCGCCGCATGTCTCTTCTTTATCCGGATATTCCAGAACTCGCTTTATTTATTCTCTCCAATCACTGGGTAAATTGATGTCTAGATTGAGCGACTCCACTTGCATGCCTCTTTGAAATATTGAAGGATGGTTTCGTCGTTGAGTCAGTACCATCCTTTGAGCGAGTTCTGGGGACATTTTCAATCTGGAAGCGATCTGTGCTAACTCATCAGCTTCCCAGTTTTCATGCCTTGGCACGTGAACAAATGAAACTTCCTCGAAATCGTCCATCAGCTGAGATGCAGCAGCACAATAAGGAGCTAATGACAAGCTTGAGCATTTGTACTCCCCTAACATGTGTCTTAAAACTAGCTTTGAGTCTCCTGATATCGTAACATACTTAGCTCTCATATCTTTGATTATCTCTAAACCGATCACCAAGGCTTCATATTTTGCTTGATATTTGTGCATCTAAAATTCAGCCCGAAAGATAGAGCGATTTTCACACCTTTTGGGGAGGTGATCACGATACCAGCTCCTGCTCATGTCTCGGTCCTTGATCCATAAAATTTAAATATCCACTGCTGGTTGTCCACTTCGATGGTTGAGATTTCAACAGTCCCTTCCTCAGGTTCATCCGGAGAAGGATGGTCTGCCAGAAAATCTGCCACTGCCTGCCCCTTAATTGACTTTTAGGGAAAGTAAATAAACATGAATTCTGATAATGCCAAAGACAATTTCCCAATTATTCCTGACAACACCGGTCTATTAAGCATATATTTAATCAGATAGCTTTTGTCTACCACATAAACTATTGACTGGATCAAAATAATGTCTTAACTTAGAACATGTAAAATACAGAGTCAAACACAATTTCTCAATAGCAAAATACTTGACTTCTGTTGGTGTGAGAATCCTACTCAAGTAATAAATTGTCTACTCGTGCCTTTCCTTATTGTTCTGAACTAACAAACATCCGATATTTTCCTGAGCGGCCGAAATATATAGCTTGAGAGGAGCGCCATACCTGGGGGGTACCAAGACTGGGGGCTTCGCAAGATATTCTTTTATCCTGTCAAATGCTATCTGCTGAGCTTCCCATTATAATCCATATGTATCTCTTAGCCCCAGTAGCTGTGAGAATTCCTTTGTTTTTCGGGCGAGATTGGAAATAAAACGCCTTAAATAATTCACTTGTCCCAGGAAACGTTGCAGCTCCTTTTTGTTTTAGGGTAGGTTAGCCTCCAGGATTGCCTTTGCTTTATTTCTGTCGATTTCGACTCCTCTATGATGCACCAAGAACCCCAGAAAGTCTTCTTATTTTGCTCCAAAAACGCATTTGAGTGGGTTCAATTTCAATTCATGTTGTCTCATACGTTGGAAGATTTTCCTTAAATGTTGCACGTGTTCAAGGGCTTGTTTTGATTTTACCACTATGTCAGTGATATATACCTCCAGATTATGACTTATCATGTCATGGAAAATTAAGTTCATTGCCCTTTGGTATGTTGCTTCTGCGTTTTTCAATCCGAATGGCATCACCAACCATTCAAATGTGCCAATAGATCCTGGACATCTAAAAGCGGTTTTCGAAGTATCAATCTCTGCTATTTTGATCTGGTTGTAACCCGAGAATCCATCCATAAAAGATAGCAACTCGTGACCAGTCAATGAGTCGATCAACATATATACTACAGGCATGACATATACGTCTTTAGGGGTTGCACAGTTCAGGTCACGAAAATCAATGCATATTCTTATCTTGCCATTATTTTTCATTAATGGTACCACGTTTGACAGCTATTCAGTATATCTGATTGGCCTTATAAATTTGGCTTTCAGCAATTTCTCTATTTCTTCCTTCACTTTTAATTCTATCTCCTTAGACATTCGCCTGGCAGGTTGCTTGAATGGCCTGAATCCTTCTTTGATCTGGAGTCTATGTTCCACTAAACCCCGGTCTAGTCCAGGCATGTCTTCGTATGTCCATGCAAAACAATCTTCGAACTCCCTTAACAAATCTATCAACTCCCTCTTCACCTCATCTTCCAACAATGCACTGAGGAATATTACCTTTGGGTTATCCGGACTCCCCAAATTTATTTCTTCCAATGGATCTTGGACTTCGTGTGCACCATCCTCCATTTGAGTTGGCGCCATTACTAGCTCATCCAGCTAGAATTTACCCTCTTCATCACCATCCTCCTCATGGATCACTACGGTTCCGAATGCTTCATATCCCAATCCTTTGAACTTGTCTAGCATTTGCTGCACGTGTGATTTGTTAATAGAGGCTGCAGATATCTCCTTCTCTTCTTTGCTAAGCTTAATCATCAATTACATCCACAATGGGTTGTATCACTGGCCTAATAGGCACAATGACGGTTGGTTTGAGGATTTTATCAAGGATTGGGCTGGGAGTTGAACTCTCCATATACATTGCCTTTAAATCTTCGGTGTTTGAGCTCCAAATTTTTATAGGCCCGAAATCTCCATTATAGTACCGTGCTTCGATCGTGCTAGTATTGGCTTGGAATGGCTGTGCATCGGCCTCCACAATTTTGTTAGAGTAGATGCCCAACTAGCCAACTTGTGGCGTGTGGGTTTTATAGACTCTTGTACAAACATTCTTTATATATGATATTCGCATTCTTTTATATGGTGTTCTTTACTTTCATTATGTGTGTAATGATTTACAATTGCGTTGAGTAAAGACCTAGAATACACCTAAGCGTATGTTAGATGTGATAGTGGGTATGACGGCTATCATGAAACACATCTAATAGTCGCTGTGTATTCTGAACATGTTCCTAGTCGATTGGGCCGTCAAAATGAGGATAAGGCCGCCCGAGTTCGAGACCAGTATCTGCGATGCGAAGTACCACGTTTCATTGGTAGGGAACATATGATGTTCTGAGCATGCAGATAGATAGTGACCCGGTGATCTATCGAACTACCCTCCTTCGGACTTTCCAAGTGGTTACCATTTGTC
>KQ990568.1:46204-63272 GCA_001598015.1 Dorcoceras hygrometricum | reverse complement strand
ATATATATATATATATATGTATATTTTTACCTCATGTGTCACCTAGTTTTAACATACCAGTCAATGAAGCGGGATATGAACCGTACGAATTTTCTATGTTAAATCTGAGCTCAATCTGAAAATATTTTCATAATACTTCTCTCAAATGATCAACAAAACTCCACAATATAAAATATTTCTCGTAACTTAGATCATCAACCGGATACAATAGAAGTTATTGTCCATTCTCATACTATACTTGCATAGTATCTTAAAAAATCCACTGGATAGGAGAAGTTCAATCAAAGAAATTGTGTCTACCAGACTAAAAATAGATATTTCGAATAAATTGAACTTTCTATATAAGATTAGATTTTGGATAATAGACTTAAAATTGACTTTGTGGATAATATAAACCTTCTGGATAAAATCTGTTTTTCTCGGACGAAAATGATTTTCCAAGCAAAATTTTCTTCTGAATGAAATAATACAAAATACTCTTCGGCTTCTGGCTAGAAACTAGCTTATGGATAATGGAGTCTCCTGAATAGTTGGATTTTTTGGATGATTAGATCTTCCATATGAAATATGTCCGTCCGGATAAACCATATACCTACAAATTTATAGAGTTCGAAAATGCAGAAATGAACATTTTCTTTTTAACGAAATCCAGTTATTCAAGAATCAAATAGAAGGCACCACAATATCCAAAAAGTTCCTTGAAGCCATAACTACAAAATTCGAACTGAATATTTTCACCCCTTCCTCTGTTTTCATGACTTAAGATTAACTAACACTCCACAATTCGAAAATTCAACCAAACTGTGAAATCTTTTCAACCTGAAAATGAAGCTCACGACGCTGTAAAAACGATCTTAAGTTGATTCCTGGATCACTCAAGAAAATTTGTTAAACTTCGAGGAGTAAATTTCAAAAATCTGTAGGATCAAGAGAAGAGAAAAGAGGGAGAAAGAAAATGAGGCAATGAATTGAATTAGCTTGTCTGTAGGCGTGGTCCTAGACATTAAATTTCTTTCGTTATTTGGGATATTACAAATCGAAACATAAATTTACATCAAAGTATTCGATACTAAAATCAGCAAACCATGAAATCTTGAAAAAATCATGCTTACCAGGATCGCAATGAGATTAACAGAAGCAAGAGTCACCAGATTTTCCTCGGACCAAGCAACAACATTGGCTAACAAGGCGCTGATACTAGCACCGCTGGTTGGTCGGCACATCATTACATAAATCCCCCTATGTATTGCTTCTGCAAAGGATACTATAGACCTGTAATCTTTTCTCTATTTTCTAGTGAAAATTCTTTGTTACATATGTGAATTTTCACAATGGAAGTGTCAATAAGTTTGGTATTATCAATTCAGAAACTTTCATTTACTCTCTTGAGACAGACTCAATAATCTCTTAATATGATTTCCTAACTATAACACCAATCAGCTTCTCTCATGCCCTTCGTCTCAACGGTTTTGGAAGACCCTTCTTTAGTTAGGGCAATCATAACTATGATGGTGAATGCAAAGAATATGTCATCAGCACTATCAGAAAATTATCAACACTTATCATGGCATTCTACGCAACCAACTAGAGGCAATAATTCACCACAGTTAAACCTACTCGGTGATGGTGTATCATTGTAATTTTACAGAACGAAGTAAGAACGTGTTGGAGCGGATGATTTATGTATACATGTAGCAAGAGTCATCACTCAGGAGAAGAACAAATTGGCTTCATTGTGAAAAAGATTTGCTTTTTCTACCATTTTACACCAAGGGTTAGCGCCTCGGGAGAGACGAGCATTGAGGGCAACTTTGTAAATGAAAGATTCGATAACAAACTATTCCATGCAGATGCATCTACGTCGATAAAGGGTCTGATCCTCTTGATGACCATGGGCTTCAGGTCTTCGCCTTCCATTCTCGCTTCTACATCATACAAGGCACGTTCAACAGTAGGCCTCGTTCTCCAATCGGCTAATGTTTTCCAGTATGTGTCATTACTTCTGATACGTCTTTCCAGATCCAAATGGAAGCGAATTATGACTGATGCTCTGATTCTTGCCTTGAGAGATCCCAAAGAAGAATACGGATTGGATTTCAAATCGAAGAAGCTCCTCAATATTCTTTCAACAAATGCTATTCTGATGCTCAAAGAGCGAGAACGATGCCTCAGTTTCTCATAGTTTGGCCTGATGTAGCATTTATTAGGTAATAATTTGATTGCATCAGTGGAGGAAAAGACGGCCTTGATAAGTGCAGAAGGTTGTTGATCTCTGAATGCAACAACAGAAGCCGATCCCATAATAAGTATGGTTGGTAACGCTGAGCATGAATCAGCCCAAATAGATTCGACCCCGTTCCGTTTCCTATAGCTGAATCTACCGTATAAAAGCTGATTATGGTAAGAAGGATGGAATATGGAGATTTCTTCGGCACCTTTCACTTCTAAACTGATGCCTTCACCAACCAATATTCGCCTTAGACCAGAGTGTGAAGTATTCGGCTGCAACATAGAAGTGGTAAAACAAACTAATTAAAAATTTCAAATTTCAGGACCAATTGTAAGGTAGCGTTTTCAATGTCAATTCCAAATTTACTTATAATAGCCCCACTTGAGGCATAACTATGATCCCAGATGCTTAATCTCAATGAATAAATGCAAACTAAACCAAACTACTAAGCCCATAAAAAATTGTTGGGTATGATAAGAAGTGGCAATATTCACCATAATGCTAGAAAATCATAGTTGCCTTCTTTTGGCCTCGTAATAACACGACAGAATATATACTGCTATTGAAATTATAAGCAATAATCCTAATAATAGAACTTGTACAACGGTCAATATAAACTGATTGATCACTTGCTTCCTATCAAAGTCATAGGTGGATTTTGTCGACACTGTTATGCCCAAGACAAATTAACTTCAGATTAAACGGAGGATCCTCAGCATCATTTAAGAGAATAGTCCCAAAGATCTAAAGGTTGGTTCGTGCCTTGTGCTAACTCATTTATGTCATCCATACTATTTGACTAGTAACACAATACCTCCAGCCTCACAAAAGAATGAATATATATAATGATCAAGTCTAACAATTCAATAATATTTTCTCCATATCTATGCTGGGTTTGGGCTCCGATACACATAATTGGCTAATCATCCATCGTAGATCAATGCGCATGAACACCATGGTCAATGGCTTTTAAATCGAGAATTGAATTATTTTGAAACTAACAAATCACCTGACAAAAAGAAGTAATGTCAAGATGGAAATCAAGCATACCGGTAATACGATTGACAGCTGATCATCATCTCCCATAACCTGTAAATTGAAAGGACCCTTGATTTTAAAACTATCAATTACAGCCTCTGACCCAATTTTCTTAACCAAAGACTCAAAGTTTGATGATACATTCTTCTTTATCACCACCAATTTCTTCCATTGTGAAGGCTGCTCATGCATCTTAAAAACAATTTCACCCTTCCCAACTCGAATGCGAAACTCATATCTCTGGACTATATCATACTTGGCTTTCTTTACATTCAATTTCGATACCAGAATGTCATCCAATGCCCATCTCTCCTTACTAGCAATAGCATTCAAAACATTCTGAATTGAACAACAAAAAAAAAGGTAATTAATTGGCCCGAAGGAAACGAAGGAATCAGAAAACTCGATCATATCCCAATCTCGAATTGAATAGAAGCACCCTCACATCCATATTCAATCAAACATTTTAACCACACAACATCAAATTAACTTATTAGTATCAATAACAGGAAAAAAAATAAATTACCATAAAATAAGAATATATAATAAGAATCTCACACTAGGACGGACCAGCAGGGAGTAAAAGGAGTCACACGAAACTTCAACACTACAGTAAAAATAGCCCCTGGAGCCATTCAATGAATTCCATAGCTCTTACATATAACCAGAGCAACTTGTACCCACCTAATGGATGTAAACTAGATCCATAGGAGCAATTGTAATGAATAAATGAAGTGGTAATACAGTCAAGATTTTACACTGACCTGCAAAAAATGAGTGGGTCGAGGGCCGAGCTGCGATTCAGAGACGGCGGTTACTCTCGGATAGAGGAAGTGAGAAAGGTTGAAGGGTGGTGGCTGAGGGATGATCGAGGAGTGAGTACGCGAAAGGGTTTGGATAGTAATCAACAAAATTAGCGCGAGATTCCGGCTAAACATCGTATTCGGTGAAATACAAGAAAGAAGAGAAATTAAGCAATCCAATAGGCAGCGAATCCGGGGAGGCGGCGGTGCAAGGCGGCGGGTGGAGGTCGATCGGTTGAGATCGTCGGGTATCTGATTTCAACGGAGCTCTTCGACATTCGGTTCCCGTGCGTGGGAAACTTCGTTGAACAGAGGTTGGTTGCAATTTTTTTAAGATAAACTATTTTTTTTGTTTCTTGTTTATTTAAATAATTGAAGCAACTTGATAATATAAATAATAAAATTTAGTATCATGAATCTATACTTTCTATATTTATTTAATATAAAGCATGATAATCTATCTACAGATAATATATTTCATCCACGTTTTCAATATTTTAGATTTCTACTAGTATGCATTTATTTCTATCTATAATACTATTTTTAGATGATTTGACACCTAATAAAATATAGAAAAAAATATTACTTTGAAAATAATGAAAATATCATATGTATTATTCCAAATAAATTACACTCACTACACAAACTTGTAGATAAAATGGAAGACAAAAAAGAAATACTTTTAAAAATCTTCATTGGATTATATATGAATTGAATAGGTTGCAAATGAGACTCCATTTGATGTAGAAATTATATTATTTTAGTGAAAATGCTTTAAAATGGAGTTGATGGTTTAAAAATGATATGATATAAATAAATGGCACTACCTTGAACAATTTATATTTTATACAGATGAAAGATAGTAATCTAGACAAATGTTGATTTTATATAAGTTCAAATAAGAATTTAAGAAATCCATTCATTAAATTTCAAAATTGAAATTTTTTGAGGATATTTAAAATTGAAAATTTAATAATTCTCAACCAGAAGAACACCTCATTTCCATGTTATATGTTCCTAAAGTGGATATTCTGCCAAAAAGTATAGCTTCCAAATCCAATCAAAGGGGAAAACAAGTATTTCAGAATTTCTTTTTTTTTTATTCCTTCAAAAAGGAAAAAATTTCTAATTTTTTTTTAAAAACTTATCTTGAGGAATTTTTAAATTCAATCTATTCAAACGAATAGAATATTTGAAATCATGTACATCAATCTAAATACATTTTACAAAATACACATGGGAAACTTATAGTTTTTGTGTAAGTGAATTATAGACTAGTTTTAAAATGATATGATATAAATAAATGGCACTACCTTGAACAATTTATATTTTATACAGATGAAAGATAGTAATCTAGACAAATGTTGATTTTATATAAGTTCAAATAAGAATTTAAGAAATCCATTCATTAAATTTCAAAATTGAAATTTTTTGAGGATATTTAAAATTGAAAATTTAATAATTCTCAACCAGAAGAACACCTCATTTCCATGTTATATGTTCCTAAAGTGGATATTCTGCCAAAAAGTATAGCTTCCAAATCCAATCAAAGGGGAAAACAAGTATTTCAGAATTTCTTTTTTTTTTATTCCTTCAAAAAGGAAAAAATTTCTAATTTTTTTTTAAAAACTTATCTTGAGGAATTTTTAAATTCAATCTATTCAAACGAATAGAATATTTGAAATCATGTACATCAATCTAAATACATTTTACAAAATACACATGGGAAACTTATAGTTTTTGTGTAAGTGAATTATAGACTAGTTTTAAAATGATATGATATAAATAAATGGCACTACCTTGAACAATTTATATTTTATACAGATGAAAGATAGTAATCTAGACAAATGTTGATTTTATATAAGTTCAAATAAGAATTTAAGAAATCCATTCATTAAATTTCAAAATTGAAATTTTTTGAGGATATTTAAAATTGAAAATTTAATAATTCTCAACCAGAAGAACACCTCATTTCCATGTTATATGTTCCTAAAGTGGATATTCTGCCAAAAAGTATAGCTTCCAAATCCAATCAAAGGGGAAAACAAGTATTTCAGAATTTCTTTTTTTTTTATTCCTTCAAAAAGGAAAAAATTTCTAATTTTTTTTTAAAAACTTATCTTGAGGAATTTTTAAATTCAATCTATTCAAACGAATAGAATATTTGAAATCATGTACATCAATCTAAATACATTTTACAAAATACACATGGGAAACTTATAGTTTTTGTGTAAGTGAATTATAGACTAGTTTTAAAATGATATGATATAAATAAATGGCACTACCATTCATTAAATTTCAAAATTGAAATTTTTTGAGGATATTTAAAATTGAAAATTTAATAATTCTCAACCAGAAGAACACCTCATTTCCATGTTATATGTTCCTAAAGTGGATATTCTGCCAAAAAGTATAGCTTCCAAATACAATCAAAGGGGAAAACAAGTATTTCAGAATTTCTTTTTTTTTTTGCCTTCAAAAAGGAAAAATTTTGTAATTTTTTTTAAAAAAAACTTATCTTGAGGAAAATTTCCACATTTTCGGTCATGATGATAACCCATCAATACGTACAAGCACAATATATTTTATATCAGATCCTTCTCATATATACTTATCTTGAGGAAGCTTTCCACATTCAAAACTTACTCTCAAATGAATTTAATTTGGAAAATAATTTTAGGATATGGATTTGAAATGTCATGCAAGATTAATGCATTTGAAGTTATTATTGAATCAATTATGATTAAAATTGCTTTGTTTCGTGTAACTTTGGATTTAAATTTAATTTTAAAATTCAATCTATTCAAACAAATAGAATATTTGAAATCATGTACATCAATCTAAATACATTTTACAAAATACATATGGGCGACTTATAGTTTTTGTGTAAGTAACACATTTGATATACATGATTTTATATGATTAGACCGATCAAAGCAGATTACCAAATGGCACGACAAGAGTATGAATTATAGATCATAGCTTCGTTTGGACACGTTTTATAAAAAATTTAGTTTTTTAAAATTAAAAAACTTAAAGTATGTGTTTGGACAAGATTTTATAAAATATTTTTGAAAAAAAAAAACTAGTTTTGAAATACACTTTTGAAAAACAAGTGAATGATGTTTACAATGTTTTTAAAATAAAAAATATAGATAATTTTATGTGAATGGTCAATTAATTTTTTTTTGTTAGATTAATCATTCAAATGCTATTTTAATAATTATAAATCATTTTCTAAAATAATTATCTAATATTTTTTAATATAAAAACATTTTTATAAAATAGTTGTCCAAACACATATTTACCTTTAAAAAACTTCCAAAACGTTTTGCAAGAATTTTTTTTAAAAACACTTTTATAAAAACATTTTTATAAAACATGTTTAAACGAAGCCTAGTTTTCACGACTAACGACTCTACGTATATGTTTGAGCCCTATTTGTCCATGCATCAACACTAGTAATCCATTGTACAAAAATTGATAACAAAGGAATTTGTTTCATGCTTCGAGCGATAAATTTGAAATTTTATCAATGATTCTAAGTTGTTAACTTGCTTGGACAAGTAAATCTAATGTGCTAATTGTATTTGCAAAAGGATAATCTCTCAATCTAGATCGAATCCATCCTGCGATAATTTTTTATATAATGTTTTCATGAAATAATGGTTTATACATAACTTGACATGATGATGCAAGAGCAAAGAATTGGGCATGGCAGACTGGGAATGAAAACTTGAAAAGAATTTCGATTGGTGAAATCATGATTTTTATATCGATACATAAAAATTTGGAAATTTATAAAAGATTTAGATACAGAGAAGAACGATTGCCCTGACAGCAACCTCATTAAAGAATCAACTTACAAAATTTATTTAGTCTGAGGGGAGATCACCCAAGTAGTAAGTAAAACACCAAAGAACTTAAATGCATCAAGCATCAACATGGTTAGCTGCTACCACATCTTCCGACGATTTGTACCGTCAATGGTACTGTCAGAATGGACATCTATTTAACATATGGCGATTGCACAAATTCAAAAGAAGATGCAAATGTTTACTACTTACAGGGCGAAGGGAAGGGTAAATTGTTCAAGAAAATGTCACGACTGAGCTAGAACTCATCTGAAACCATTCCCTTGGAAAGGAGGCCAAGGATCATGAATATGCACAGGCGTTATGTTGCTGGAACGAGTTTGAACAGAGAAGTGGATACTTTTGAAGGAGGCCAATACCGCAAGACTGATCTAGCTACGATGTTTTTTATAGGCAGTGGACCCCTAAAACGGGAGGAAAAATTCTCAGACCATCATTTTTCAAATTCATTTTAAAGTGCTCCGTGTAGGACAGAAAATCGGGTTATAACCACATTCTTCCAAAAAATTTTGAGAAAACAGTAAATAAAATATCAGCATCGAGTATGTATACTGCAATTTAAGTATTACCAGTTATGAGAGTCGAAACTGCAGTTACGGTTATCTCCCAGCACGAACACATAGCCTTCAGGTACAAGCTAGTTTAGAACAGAAGCAATGAGTTACTCCATTGTAATTTTACTCGCACAAGATGATATAATGATCAGATAGTGCAGACACAGACAAAATATTACCACTAGCGACATTTCATAATTGAGAGGCTCCAAGATGAAATCCTCATCTTTAGCAATGCCATTGACAAACAATTTTCCATCGTGAACCTATGTAAGGAATCAAATTGAACCAGTTATGGGGAACAAATGAAATAAACAACTAGATACAAATACATGGAAACAATGCTTACCTCCACAAAATCACCAGCTTGCGCTACAACTCGTTTGATAAAGACGTCGGACGGGCTATAACCAACTTCCTGCAGTCCAAGATTCAGTATTCAATTACCTATAAGACATACACAACTTATTTTGTCAATGATTCAGTGGATATGTAACGGATACCTGAAGAATGGAAGGAGCCTTGAAAATCACAATATCTGAGACTTCAGGTTTCTTGAATATATAAGATACCTGTACAACAATGATGGAACCAAAAGATTGGCTTGTAAATTCAGTGCTGTCCATGCATTTGTGATCTGATTAAAAAAATCAACAGATAATTCAAGAACCGGTAATAACTATTATATCTAGACAATATAAAGACGTCTGAAATAGATTCATTAGCTGACTGTTGCATGAATGAATTAGTCAGATGTCAAAAAACAATTAACCATCATTCAAGGAGTGAAATTCACTGATCGTGGAGAATATGTAAGAACCATTCACAACTCAGAACCACTATCAATAGTATTGATACATTAACTGAGGCAATAAACCAACTATGTCGCACATAGTAGTACTGAGAAAAATAATCCAAAATCAATAACCAATTACTGTTTTGATTAAAGTTTCAAAGAAAAATTCAGAAGAATTAATTAAAAACATCGAAACAATCCATTTACTCATACAAAAGGCACATTACAGGTTATCAAAGCTGGTGACAATGCCAGTGCATGACTTACGATTTGTGAGAAAAGAATCACATTCAAAACTCGAGGCATATAAGAGGCCATTCCAACGCTTCAATTAAATATGGATCCATGATCGTTTTATTTTTATCCAAAAGTTCAATATTAATGTTTTCATTGTATCTTGCAAAAGTTATCTGATGTTCTCACATAGCAATGAAATTATTTTGGTTCTCTTGTTTTGTGATTTTATCTTGTGAGGTTGAGCATTCTTTCAAGTGTTAACTTTCAACAATTACTTTCTATCCCACCATTCAAAATAGAGGAAGATACACATTCTGATTGTGAAATGAATGAGAAGACTGCTTCCCCCTTTACCATTTAAGTTATATCTGGAAATTGTTCCTTCAAGCAATAGCAAATTGACCATTACTTTGCTGGAGAGAGAAAATGAGAGTCAAAAGGTAGAAAGATTGAAACATAACAGAATGTTGGTGTTCCACATCCCGCTATGAATGAGTATGTTGTGTGAGAAGATAAGTTAGATTTCTTGGATGCCTCATGTATGTAGTTACATGTGGCAAACAGATATAGCAATATAGGGATTTCGGAAGAGTGGGAGGTGGTGTTGTTTCTGTACCCAAACAGTAACATCTTTATCTTGACATTGTAAATGTGAGTAAATTTATTTTCATTCATAAATCCCCTCAAATAATCGTAAAGTGAGCTATTTATTCCCCGTAATTGGGGGAGACCGAGAAACCAAAATGAATTTTCCTCTCGCAAACCCCGTGTGGCCCTAACTGCTATGGATATTTATTTCTATTTAATATATGTTACTAATCGAAGAGAATGACCTCACATCAAAGGGTTGTCAGATATCTGACGAAACAACCATGGTCAGTTTTCCAACTTGTCTAGAATCACTTGCAAATCTCGGTCTACAACTAGCTTGGCTAAGATGCATGTATCAACAGCCTCATACTCTGCAATAGGCGTAAGTAGGAATGGATGTTCTTCATCAATCAACCTTGAGAAAAATGCCTTAGAACTAATCATTTAGATGTTTAAAAAACATTTGAAAATAGATTTGGATGTTTCAGATACTTTACAGATTTCTAAATGTTATTGATATCCATAAACAAAGTTTTCTTTCTTTCAACTTCATCTCCTATTTAGAAATTTGTCTTTAACTTTAAATCCAAACATGGAACTATTTGAGCATCTACGCAAAAAATAACTTTTAGGAAGCATACCGACCAAACTAATTAAAAAAATTGTATAGAATCCAGACGTATCTTGCACGTAAGAGGAACTTGGCTTAATGTTTTAGGTTTGCCCTGTAGATTCATCAACTTATTGCTACATTGAGTTCATAGTCTCTCACATTGAACCATCCCAGTAACTTAAAAGCAAAGATGAGCTTATACTTGACAATCTCAGCAGATAAAAGACATAATTCCAGAACAATAGCTCATAAAATTCGATTTTAAAAATTTATCCCAACAAATTAAGAAAAACAGTGTAGTGCTCCTAATCCAAAATAATTATGAGAGTAACTCTATAGTGCGAGCTCGTCTACCCCGGACAACAGGTGCAATAATAATGAGAAAGTCCCACCCCTTATCTCTGCAACATTTCTTTGGTACTGGCCAGTCACGAACAGCTTCTTACTTTAGTTGGGTCGACTTCTATTCTCAGGTGCAATAATAATGAGAAAGTCCCACAAAGAGAAGGTCCAGCATCACAAGCACTTGCTTGATTATATCGTCCTATGCAATAATTAAACAATCCGAGCTATAAATCCTACTTGTAAAGTCATTGGTACAAGCTAAAAATTCAATAATTAGATCCATAAAATTCATCCATCAAAGCTCAAGAGGCTGCCTCTAAGGCCTCCAAAAAGCTTGCAAGCTTTCACCCTGTGTAGCACTCATGATCTTAAGATACCTTTGAAACACAAATATAAGAAAATCCCACTGGAATTTTTATTGTAGCTTGATTACCAAGATCAAATCAAAATTATAGTCCTCTGGATCAATTTCGCTTACAAAGGGGCTTAGCATAATAATCTTAGCCAGAAAATAATAAAAATTGGGAAGTACCTACCAGATCCAAAATAATAAATCAACTTGGCTAAAAAGTAAAAACAAAACAAATCGAATGAAGCTACGCCACAAGATCTTGTGTCCCAAAATAATCCAACATCACAATATAATTCAAAAAGGATATCACTACCTGCGCAACTCAGTTTTAAGGAATGCAAAGTTAGAAGATTAGGCTCAGAAGTGATGCTCTAAAATATCCAAGCCTATCTTTTGAAATCTGACAGTGATATGATCAGTGAAGTTATGATTCTTAGCTTTGTTGAAATTTTCAATATGTTGATATGAGATCTCCCAGAGAGAGGGTCAAACAACAATAACAAGGATGGTGCATGTCAAACTTAACTATAAATCCAAATATGATGAATCTTATCTGATTCCATACATTAAATTTAATTTATTTCGCCCCACCATCAATTTTATAACTATAGCGGCAAGTGTTGACCAAGCTGGAGCTACAATGGGATAAACAGAAGCAATTGGGGGCAAAGTCAAGACAGTTATGGCCAACATAGAGGCCATAGGAAGACACACGAGCTCCGCCATAACACAGGGTCTGAAATGAAACCATTTGGTTCCAGACTAGTCCTGTTGGGGTCCAAGTGACTATATTGATCGAGTACGTGTTGATTAATATTGATAAACCAAAACCATGCTTGTAATTAACAACTTTTAATTCAAACAAGGCTCTCATCCTTAATATAGTATAGAGATGCATGATAGCCATTTGACGTAAGATTGGCCCAATAAGATCAAATCAGCTACATAATTGATAGCAGAAAATTTGTCAAACACAATTTGCGAAACATGTCAATCTATGATGACAAAAACTTACAATGTTGATTTTCATCCCATTCTACTCATTTCGAAGTCCACATCAGCCACTTGCGCATCCATACAACATCGTTTGATTAATATTTCTTTTGGCATATGTAAGTGACAGGATGGGAGGACCAGCTCAAATGCCACAAAAGTAAGTTATATCAACTCCTCCTTTTCCCACTACAATATCTTCTATTTTCTCCATTACAATAAATAGCCAATTGATTATGGACTCAAGGAACAGTTATCGAGAAAACACGGTCATCAGAGAAATCCTCAAATTTACTATTTCACTGCTAAGATAAGGAGGACGGGACCTTAAAGAACAAAAAGTGATCAGTAATTTTTCTCAAAGGAAATTAGGAACTACATTTTTAGCAAAATACAAACCATCACTTGTTATATTTCTAAATGATTCTGTTAGTATACCATTTTTATCACATTCATAGCAATAGGCTAATTAAATTTTGCTGGTCATTCACGCACCCTTTAAAACTCGAATAACGCTATAGATACACTGATATTTACATCAATTATATCGTGAAATTTTGGAATTATATCGTGATATTTTTTTATTAAACATATCATGAGATTTTGCCAAATGGAATTTGAAAATTTTGAATTTTTTGTGACATACGAATTGATCTACAAATATTGATGTGCATGTAGCATCACTCTTAACACTGTCTAACACATTCAATAATACATGCACATTATCTAAGATATTTTCCAATTGATAATCATGGAAGAATTGAGGTGAAATCTCATATCATGGATCCATAAAAGTTCCAACAATAAAGATCACACTCACGAATGGCTTCAGATAAGCTCCATACGCAAACATAAATATAAAAAAGACATTAGGATGAATAATGAATCAAAAGAATGCTGATTCAATGCGACTACCTTCTCTGCTAGAATGCGATCGCCCACGTCAAATGTAGGGCACATAGAAGTTGAGGGAATAGCCCTTGGCTCGGCCAAAGTCGATTTGAATAACATGCGAATGCTAAAAGCAGTGAGAGCAGCCTTGGCCTCGTCTGAGCTGAAGCAAAGATCCATAAATTTCGGCAGCCAAGCATTATTACTTCGAAAACTTTGTGGTGAAGCCTTCACACTACTCGTGCCTTCGCTCTTGGATATCTTCGATGCCTCAAAACAATTCCCAACACCAGCAACACTCCCACTTTGCACTGTGCCTTTACTGTAGTTTCTACATTGGGTTCCAGCCCTATCAACGTACCCGACTGCAGGCTCGTTACAGGGCAACCACTTAGAACCATGCAAGAACGGGATAATCCACGGCGACTTCAGTGGCGAAATTCCAAATCCACCGGCGCTAGTAGAAGGCCCAGTTGACTGTTTCACCAAAGAAATCAGTCCCGTCACCACATTTGAGTTCGAGCCTCCGCCAAGAATTTCCCCAGACAGCGTCGAATAGATCGAAGACGAACACCGGATTCATAAAACTAGGGTTCTGTTTCCAGCGCCGGCAATCTGCGTACCTGGAATCGGAATTGGGACACGGAGAATTTTGGAATGATTGAGATATCACGGCGCATTCGTGAAGGAATCGGGAAACGGCGCATTTCCCTGAGGCAGCGGCGGAGGAAGTGAGATTTGAGGCGATGTAGCCGGAATAGCTGACGGTGAATTTGATAGCCATCGAGCAGTCTGAAAGGAGTTTGGTCTCCGATGAGATTAGGGAAGAACTAGAGCAGAACGTTGAAAGGAGGAGTTCTATCGGCCAAAAGAGAAGGCTGAAAAGGTCATGCCGGTGAGGCGGCGAAGGACCGGTTGACTATCACAGGAAAAAGAACCATTTCCTAAAAAGGGTTGACCAAAGTTTCGACTTTGAACGACGATTTTACGATCTGACGCTAATCTAACAGGTCTGACTCTTAAAAACAATCCAATCGATTTATCTTATTAATAAAATATTAGATTTCGTTTCTATACGTTATATAAAAATACTTTTAGTATTTTTAAATTTAAAAAAATTTAAAATATATATTTGAACAAGATTTTATAAAATGTTTTTGAAAAATATTTTTAAAAAACTAGTTTTGAATTACACTTTTTGAAGAAGAAGTAAAAGATGTTTTATAATATTTTTAGAATACAAAATATAGATAAATTTTATACGAATGATCAATAATTTTTTTTGTTAGATTAATCATTTAAATGATATTTTAATAATATTTCTTAATTATAAATTATTTTCTAAAATAATTATCTAATATTTTTAATTTAAAAATAGTTTATAAAATTATTGTCCAAATACATACTTACCTTTAAAAAAACTTTCAAAACGCTTTGCAAGAATTTTTCTTAATAACACTTTTATAAAATTATTTTATAAAATATGTCCAAACGTAACCTTAGTCCAATAGCATTCTATTACTCCCAAAAACAAAGTTCTAACAAGACCTTCCGTTGTAACGAAATTAGCGCAGTTTCAGTTTTTACGCAAGAAACAAAATCTACAATTATATCACAAAAACCATTTGAATATAAATCATACACCAAATACAATAAAATTGGCGTCTTCTACCCACTTAAGGTATTTTGATTGTTATGAGTAGAAATGGATAAAAATACATCTGAATGATTAAATTTATGATCAGATTCATATAATATATGAAAGGTTATAGTGTACGTAGAAAGGGATATTATCGTGACAAAAAAGGCAAGAAAGATGGGTGGCATCGTATATTCAATTTCCAGAGATTCAACAGAGGACATGTGGCAGCAGATAATAAAAAAAAAAAAAAAACCAGCTGCAAAAAAAAGAAAAACTCAGTTGCAAAAAATTTTCATGAGCTGCAAAAAACACCAGCTGATTTTTCTTTTTTTTTTGCAGCTGGTTTTTTTTTTTACTATCTGCTGCCACATGTCAGCTGCTGAATGGCCAGCTGCATTTGTGGGCACTACATGTGTGGGTAGCATCGACAAAGCCCCAAAGAAGTGATAAGACTTACAAGACAGATAATCTGCCACGTTTGTTTGGTGACTATAATTACGTTTGACAAATAAGAGAGTTGATTCAAAAGTGATTTTGTCAATCTCATCGTGATTTCGCTTCTCTAAAAATATATTCAGGCGCCTGTATGATAAACAAGACATTCATATGATGTTTATCATAAATTATCTCTTAGCTCTTCATCCACGACACCGGGTATACGAGTTTAAAGCGGATATAGTACTTCAACGGTTGATCGATGACTGACCTCCTTATGATACTCCAAAATTTATTCAACGACTATATTTAATGTTACCTTGTTAGATTGCACTATAAAATGAATTGAGGTTTCTCGATGAGAAAAGGAAAGAGAGAAAAGAGAGACATAACGGACAGCGGTGAAGCAGATGCATCGGAAGCGTACGACATCCAAGAGGCGGCCGAAGTGAAGGGATCCGAAAACTGGTACCGTAAGCTCTCACGCAGCTGGGTACCAATTCATGGATCAAAAAATCAGATTCAATGCTTTCAAAAAGGGTTTGAAAAATAGCACGGAGTGGGGAGGGACAAATCGTGCCTAAGGAATCAGTACGGATCAGAGCTGCGCCTAACCTGAATCAATACGGAGCAAAGCTGCGCGATCTGAATGAGTAAAAATATGAGCTACAATAACTCGGGTTCTTGAAAGGTTTTAGCATCGAAAAGTAGATCGGGTATGATTAAAATCATGCGAAAAAGAAAACTGAAATACTCTCTGAAAATCGAAAGCTTTAAGAACAGTTTTAAAACATGTATGCGATGCAGAAATCTGTAAAGAAAGACAAACATAGGATTTTGTTTCTGGAAGTTCGGAGCTCAATCTCCTACGTCTCTTCTTCTTCCATTGCAGAAGGACTCACTAGAAGATTTGATCTTACAACAATTTGTACAGACCCGATCCAACGGTCTGCAAGCTGTGAGAATTCGTAGACACTGCTGCACACAAGAACGTAGACTATGTAACTCTGTTCACTTATTTAACGTCTCTGTGAGAAATACTATAATTTTATTGTTTTTCCCATTCACTCTAAACTGTTTCACTCATCTCTCAATATGTGAGTGAATGTGTGTGTGTGAGATTCACAGTATAAGCTCACTATCTCAAATATTAAATGTCACCCACAGGGAAGTGCTTCTTCAAAGCTGATATCTTCATCTTCTTCTCAAGTTGTGCAGTCGACTATAATGATTCTGCGTTTAAGCTCTCGTCTGTGCATCAGCTCACACATGGGCACCAACTCTCAGCTTGTACACCAGCTGTCACCTATGTACCAGCTCTCGACTATTATGTTGGGGATCCGGATCCGCCCCCCGGTCAGGCAGCGGAAGAACAATAAACAAAGAACCGGGAGGCGATCAATACGAAAAACAAATTAACATTCTACGACATTCATAGGATGTTTAGCGTGTTACCTCACTGGCACTTGTGCCTGGCTCCAACCGGTGTTTCAAGAACCCGGCTCTTCTCGGTAGATTGCGGTAGTTACGCCAATCCGGTCCACGACTAGATCTGAGACTCCTTCGTCAGACTGCACTAGAAGTCCTGACGAGATCAGCACGAACGGATTCTCCTCGAAAAACTAGGCCGGAACAAATTCCGGCGAAGTTGGCGGCGGCGGCGGGCGGCGCAC